>WBMV01006161.1:911812-944623 GCA_013396655.1 Campylorhamphus procurvoides
CATCCCACCGGTGCTCAGCATCCTACACACCCCTGGGTACATCCCACCCATGCTCAGCATCCCACACACACCACCCCTTAGCATCCTGGCCACGACCCTCCTACACACACCCCGCACACATCCCCTGCTGCTGAGCCCGTGGGGCTTTTCACTTTTGCACCTTCCCCTTCAGCTCCAAGTGTCAAAACACTCAGAGATAAACCCGAGTAAAGAAAAGGGTGTTTTCAGGTGGGATTATCCTCATCTCCCACCCTGTGCTCACTCACACCCCTATGCAGGATTGGCAAGCCCTAAGTGCCTTCTGGCCCCTATCAGGGTGGAACACAGTTCTTCCCTGCTGCCTACAATCATATATTTTAAGGCCACGGGGAACCCCATAATCAGAGAGTCTGATCTCCTACGTCAGGCAGGAATTTCTGGGAATACCATTTTCCTCAGAAACAAAGCCTTAACAGCTGGTGGAGCTACAATATACACATCAGCAAGGCAATTTGAAATTGCCAAGTTAAAGTGAATCCATTCTATTCCTAGGCAAGGAGTTCCCATGGTTAATTACACTCATTTACCTCCAGATTTTAGCCACAGGAGCTCATTACACCACTCCTTGCCTTCCTGCCCAAGGAAACCTTTGCTCGTTCATGTTTAAGTGTTAGCACCATATCACAAATCCTCACCAAAATCTCTGTCTCCTTACACAGCAATCTGCTATTAAAACAAATGATCCCCTTATTCAGCAGAGAATGAATTTGCTGCTTCACTCAAGTTCCTTTCCAAAAATAGTTCTGTTCTTTAACACGAGGTGTAGGAAAGCTGTTAATCAACATTATTCCCCTGCAAAATTCCAACTGCCCTGCCCTGCACTCCAAAGCCTGTCCTAATGTGTGTCATCGCATCAGCCCTCCCGCATCCAAGTGCCATCAGCTAAAAGCAGCCTCGGGAGGCACACGCTGCAAAGTCACCACGATTTCTAGTGCATTAGGGAGATGCTAAATTTAGTCCTACCTGCTAATTAATTTAGAAACTACTTAGTTGCGTTTGCGCCGGGATTTAGCCAATACCTTTGGCCCCACCTCCAGCTCCGTATCCCTACATCCCTTCCCTGCTGACGCTTTTGGCAGCTTTTTGCAACACCTGGCATGTCTTTTGCTGAACAAGAGCCACCGGCTGTTTGATGGGAAAGCACCGTTGTTCCTCACTTGTGGAATGCTGCAGGTGCAGAGGACATTTTCCCAAACCCATATAAACAGAAAGCTTTCATCCTGCTTACCTGGTATTTGCTCCATTGCCACTCCCTGTCTTCTGGTACTTCCAGAAGGAACATCTGTTCAGGCCACCTCTGTCAAACAAGGGTATTTCCCTTCCTTGGATCGCACCACAATCCCTTGTGCATGACCAACAGGTTTATTCCTGGGAAGAACCAACACAATTTCAGCCTGCTGCAGGCTGGCAATTCAGCTCAGGAACTTGTGTGCCATGGATAGACTGGATGTACCTGAATGAGGAGGAGGGCTGAGAAGGAATAACAACTGACAGCAGGTTTTGGGAAATGGAGATTTAGTCACTGCAAAGGGTGGTGTGAAGGGAATTCATGGAAAACCAAGACCCAGATGAGAGGGGTAAAGGTGCTTTGGCCATAACCAACAGTCCTATATTTGAAGATTTGGTGGAAGGTAGCTCCCAGGGAAGCTTGGGACACTGTTGCTGCTCACACTCAGAACTAGGTTTCCCTGCCGTTTGCTTGCAAATCTACTTTACCACTTACCTCCAAAATAATGAGGAGGCTTTTCTATTCCTTTCTCATCTCCCAAGTCTTTGCCAGGCAAAGGGCTTCCCCTCACCCCTGGGCTCGGGCACAGCTCGTTCCAACAGTGGAGCTGCTGAAGAAAATCAAGGACATAGTAAAATTCCCAGGGGTTCCTAGGAAGTTAATCTAGCACAGAGAAGCCCCAGCCCTGAATGGCCCCAAGAGGGACCGACTATCCCCTCTCATGTCTCCACTTGAGGCTGTGTGAGTGCCATGTTTCCAAGCCCTGCTCCTTGGCTTCAGCTTCAGCTGGAGTTCTGTGCCAGCAGAAGCTGTGGATGGTGCTGGAAGAGGAGTGTGCAAAGAGAAGCAGAAGGGAAAAATCTGACTGAAAATTAGATGCAGTGCAGAGTGGCTGTGATTTTCAGGACCGCCAAAGGGACTTGGATGACCAGTTCCTACTTAATTGGGCATTATAATTTTCTAGGCATCCCTGAAAACCTCTGCCAAGACTTATAGACTGTTCACTTCCATGTCCGGCTCTGGGGAGCAGCTTGCTCAGGACACAGGACAAGCTTCACCTTAGTGAAGAAAACCTATTTTCTGTTCAAAAATAATGAGCTTTGGTGATGAGGACATGTCTTCCTAAGCCACCCTTGTGTCCCCAGTGATAAACTATATTTTGATATTAACATTGTTCCATTTCTTATTGATACCTGCAGGTGCTGGATTAAACTGCATTCCCATACACAGCCTGCTAACAAGGCCTCCAGCCTTATTCCCACCACTTAACATACTCTGTGCCGTGCTTGGGAGTTACAATCCCCCCTTGGCACAGCTTTGCCCTTTCCCCTGGGCAGTGATTTTACACTCCAGTTCCTTTTGCATGAGCAGCCTGCTAAATGCATAGAACCGGTTTTACTGCTGAAATATTTCTGGTCTCAGCTCTAAGCACTCTACTGTGATCCTCTGAGCAGGCTCAAAGCTCAGGGTTTCTTGAGGAATATTATTCCTGGGCATAAAGACCAGGGGCCAGGTTATTCTGCCTTTGTACCTGACGTGAGGACCACGAATTCCTCCCTGCTGATGCCATTCAGGAGGTCAGTGCTCTGGTATCAGAATGATTAGCAGAGAATGAACAGCTGGATAATGGGTAAATGAGCTCGACCTCATCCTTGTCACTGAGAGAGGGGAATGATGCTGTCACATCTACAGATCATCTGCAGATAAAATTTGCAGAGCGCTGCAGCAAACAGCATGGCTGCTCCTTCTTGTCATGCCTCTATTCCTTTTGCATCTTACAGCAACAATCCCTTTGATTAAGAGCCCTCCTCTTAACTCTGCTAACCACGACCTGCGAAAGGCTGGGCTGGATTCTCCGGTGGAATCCTTTAAAACCCCCCAAGCCACACTTTCCCGCAAAGGTTCCCCTGCAGGATGCCGGCGGTGGCCGATGCCTGGCAGCTCTGCAGCGCGGGCACGCAATGCGATGCTCCGCCTCGGGAAAGCCATCCAGTGCAGCGCACTGGGAAAGAAGAGTGCTGCCTGCAGACAGGTCTGCACACAAAGCGGGAGCACCATGGAAACTGCTGGAGAACAAAGGCGGCGCACAGAGCTGTGCCGGGACCTGCGAGGAATGTCCGAAATGCTTCTCTTTGCCTCCCGGAGCCGCGGTCCCCACCGCGCCGAAGCGAGCTGTGACTGCCCAGGGACTACACGGTTTTGCTTCCTCACCTCTGAGAAAGAAAATTTGGAACCCTGACAAGCAGATTTTGCAGAGAACTGTGTTTTCCATCTCCAAGGTGATGGTGTAAAGTAGGGCAGCCTGCAGGGAATACACAGAAAAAGCATTTACTCTTCAGCAAGGACTGGAAAAGAGCCTACTAGAAGGGATAATAAGTCGGAGTTAAAAGACATACTTTGCACTCCAGAGGCTCAGGGGCTGTTTAAGGGAACTTTCAGTGTCTGTTTATGCATTTTTTCCCTCTGCCCTGCGTGCCAGCTGCTGCTGGAGATGAGTGCCAAGCTCAAGGAAACCTCAGTCCCACTGGGTATATGGCTGCTCCAACTTGTTCTTCCTTTCAACATCTGCTGTTAGAGCAAATCAGACGAAAATTTGTCTAAGACAAGTGCATGGAGCAATACCAGCACATTCCAGCTAAGAGAGCCCATGCTGTACCCTTGTACTTAGTGGAGCCCACAGCAGGATTCAGACTGCACCAGGGGGAGGCTGACACACCAAGCCCAACCAAGCCCATCTCCTTTTGCTCAAGAACAACTGAAACACGGTGTAACAATTTTCTGGTGTAGAAATTCTGATGGATAGCAACAGCATTTACTCCTAAGTGGGAGATGAAGTGGTATTTAGAAATCTGGTTGGTTTTCCCCCCACATTACATTCTGAAGTCCCTGATAAGCACCAGGAGACAACCTCTAGCAATTCCCACACTGCTTGTAATGATGTCGAAAAGCCACAGCATGACATTGCCAGTTCTCTTTCCTCCCCAGTGACTCCGAGTCTCAGTGACAGATGAATACAAAACAGATGGGATGGTGGCAGAACCTCCTCAGATGGACCTGATGGGCCTCAAGCTGCCCCTGTTATCACATAGATTAGTGTCACGTAATGCTGGGCTTTATATTTTGATACTCAAAGCCACACAGTGGCTTTAATCTTGGGTCTTGTCCTGTCCTAACGTCAGGATCCTCATTTTGATTTTACATAAAAGATATCTTTAAGAAGCTGCATCTCCCTTTCTGTATCAGCTGTGCTAAGCTTTGAAATAACAAGAGGCTTTTCTACTGCGTGAATTGCTGCATTTAAAAATCAGACCAAAACACTCCAGTTCCATCCAAACCAAGTGGACTCACTAGATTTTTGTCATGCATGGTTCTCAGATTGCTACTATCGCACATGTAATTATTTACTAGCCATATTAATTTGGAAATACCTGTATTTGGCCACGGCAACACATCTGACTGTTCAGTCTGAGAGATCCCTGCAAGTTCTTCTGTGAGCATCCACAGCAGAGCCATGATGCTGGAAAATAACATCTTTTCCTTCTGACATAATTGCTCCTTGCCTTTTCCACAGCAGACACGGGGTGTTCCCAAGGGACACTGCAGTCACACAACCGAGTCAGCTTGCTGAGGGCAAGAATATTAGTCAGATTCTCCATGACCTGCAGCCATACGTGCAGTCCCCTGAAGGGTCTGTCCTGTCTCTGCACAGAGCCACCCACTCATCCTCTCCATCACACCTGGCTCCCAAAAACCTGGGAAGCTCCTCTCATTGGGAGGAAGCTGAGATGCTTGATCCAAGTGGCGTTGTCTGAGGGGTCTGGCAGATCAGCCTCTCTAAGGATGTTTTGGGTCTGGCTCTAGGCATGATGCAAATCCCAAAAGAACAGCTCTCCTGCGGTATGTTGTCACTTCCAGTCCCCAACACAGCTAAAACCAGACAGTGCTGAGACATGAGGGAAAAAAAATGGTTTTAAAATTAACCCTTTGAATCTGGGTCAGGACCTCTGTGGATGAGGTGGCCATGGAGATTTGGAAAAGGGGTGATGGCTGATACAAGAACCACTGTGGTGAGACAGGTTGACTAACATCTGCCCACACAGCAGGACACTCTGTCTGCCATCCAGCAGCCTTCACACTGGGATAGCGGAGAGAGAGAACATTTTCTGGGCAAGCAAGCTGATTTTTTCCAGCATGGGATGCCAAGAGAACATTACAGAAAACACCCCTTTCTCCCAGCCTTGCCCACCACCAAATTCAGCAGGAATATCTCCATTTCCCTCCAAAAACTGCCACCTCACTTCCAAAGTTCTTGTCTCCATATTAGCTCTCACAGTCATACCTTCACATCACAGAAGCTCCAGCCATCCCTTTCCAATAAAGACTCCTCAGGAAGCTCCTTTGGGAAAGGTTCTCTCCTCTGCATGCACCGTTCAGCTACAAGTTGCTTTAATGTATTTGAATGTTCCTTGAAATTGTTGCTTTTGCACAAAGGACAAGGACATACATATATATAAATATATATACAATTTAGGACAAAATTAACACAGAGTTCCCAACCAACATAGCAAGAGAGTAGGAGTTAAGAGTGGGAGACACTGTCCTGCTTCCCTGAAGGCAAGATTCCAATCCAGCCCCAAGCAACATGTCCCCAGCCTTGGCAAAATACTTGGACACCAAATGGAATATGAAATACAGCACAGGATGCTGTAATCAGGACACCTGGAACAGGGGACAGTGCCAAATTCAGGCTCAAAAGCTGCAAAACAGCTCTGCGTGTGTCTCCCTGCTGGAAGCTGCAGATGACCTGCTCTGCCTCTGCAGCTGTACCTATATATAGCTAAAACAGGGATTTGGCTACAGAAATACATCTATAGATGTAGCCTGAACCCAAATAGGCTACACAGTTGCGTGTTTCAACGCCCAAATAATTTCAAATATTTTGCCCTGATTCTAATCCTATTATTCTGAGTTTTCCACCAGAGTAAGAGCGTGGCAAAGGACAGGGATAAGAACAGGGGGGTTTTGGTAAGAAAATTGTAGTAAGAAGGTGATGAGAGCTGGATAGAAATGTGTTCACCTTCAATCCTGACTGCCAGTGACAAAGAGAAGCAATAGGCATACAAAGTTCAAGGAAGGAAAAGTGAGGTTCTGTGAACCAATAAGAATAAAAATTAATTCCCTCTCACCTAAATTTTTCAAGAGACTCACTGTGTTTTTTCCACAGTTCTGCCTTTACACCAAAAATCACTTCCGGTGTAAAGACAGACCTGAACCAACAGGTCAAGAACACTTTGTACTTGTGCCCATGGAAAGTGTTTTCTAGGCTAAATCTTGTAAAGAGTTACCTACTGAGCACCAGCTACAATGGGCAAGGTCTGAGTGAGCAGCTGGATTCCCAAAATACTCATCAAACAAATACTCGAGGCATCAGGTAACAAAAAAACACTTTTCATATCAGAACAACATTTCAGTATGTGGGAAGCAGAAACACCAGCCATGGTGAGGGAAAACAAACCAAAACCAAAGGAGAAAACTGCATAAAGCACTGAGGCAAAAAGGTGTCTGCTCCGTACTTTATTCACAGCGTGGGAGAACTGGACCATTCTTTTTCCCAGAAAATATGTATTATAGCTTGACCTGCATGATCAGCCAGGGTGCAACTGGATGCCGAACTGCCCCAAGCTTTGTGTTGTGCCTGCAGCCCAGAACAGCTGGAGCAGCTTTGCCCTCTGCTGGTCCCGGGAGGCCTCTCAGCCCATCCCGGGCAGGAGCCTCCCTGTCCCATGGATACCCCTCGGGGGTGCCACCCTCACCCCAGGCCGGCAGAGCAAGGATTAGATACAGCAAGGGACTCAAGAGCACCTTAGACAGGGAACAACCACAGTTAAACACTCTGGAAAAAGAGTAAAAACAACCCTCTGCATCTGATGGAGCCGCAGCCCTTGCCCCAGCCCTGAGAGAGAAAAGGGGCAGTTGAACGACCTTAATTAAATCACACAACACTGGAAGGCTTTTCCCACCCGACTCACGGTTCCTGACTGCATTCCAAGTGCTTTCTTTTGCACAAAGCGCCGGGATTGCACGCTGCAAGGAAACATTTGGAAACAGCATTCCTGGCAGGCAGCGACCGCTGAGGGGTGCTCGGGGCCAGCCAGGGAGGAGAATCCCCACCGCAGGAACACAGGCAGCCCGGTGGCTCCCAAGGGCCAGGGCTGGTTTGTCCCACCCCTGTGCCACTCTCCCACTCGTTTTCTCCCCTCGGGTGTTTGTTTGGTTGCACTCAAAGCACCATCAAGGCGATAAAAGCGCTGCAGAGACGAGCCAGGGTTTGTCCCGCACAAAACCAGTCACCGTGGCAACGGCGAGCAAAGCTTTCCCAGCTTGTCCCGCTCCGTTTTCCCCCTGGTTTGGCAGGGATTGGTGTGACTTGGGTGACGGCTACATGTGCCAAGTATGCCGGCTGCAAACCAACAAAGACTCCTGTGCTGCCAAGGCCCTGCAGAACTGGCAGCTCCCTCACACCATGCACAGCGACTCCATCACTTGTAGGGAGGATAACTGCATTACCCCCTCGCTCAGGCACATCTCAAAGTCACCCAAGCATACCTTATCTAATTATTTTTCCAGCACTGTGCAGCCTTATTCCCATGATTTAATCGTGCCTGAGATCATTAGGCACCATGGTACCCTTAGGAAAGCAATTATGACACTGACCTATGTTTTCAGGGACCTGGGCAGGCAAGTGCCTGTGTCATCTAGCAGAGGGTAATTTTCTAATTTGATTTAGAGCTTCTCTAGAAAAAGATAATGTACTTACCTGCTGGCTTTCAAGGATGCCTTAAAGTCTGTTCAAACTTGTGTATTGACTACATTTTAGGGGGGAAAAAAAGCCCCAAAACACCAGTATTAGCTGTGTAAACCAAAACAGGCTGAACAGGCTTGCTCCAGGTGACAGTAACATGAGGACAGTCAAACTTAAAACACTACTACAAGGTGCAAAACCAAATTTAAAAAGGCTTTTCTACACTGCAGGGACAGGTAGGAAGGGCAATGGGGTACCAGCATCATGCTGTGGGTGGGATACTGTGCTACTGAAAACCAGGTCTGGCAATCCTGGAATATCAGGCAGGTGTTCCACTAAAACCAGTCCTGCTGCTGCCATGCAGAGTCTGCAACTCGTGGGGGAGAGGTAAAAATATGAGTGCTAAAAATAATTCCAGATTCAGCCCTGTGCTGGGTCACAGAGAGCAAAAAAATCAATGCTGGGTTCTGCTCCAGGCAGATGGATGTGGAATGATGTTATTTCCAAACACCCAGTCAGGGGAGACAGAAAAACCAGCAAAACCAAACAGGAACTCCAGGGTTAGGAATTTCTATAATTTTACAGCATCGCCCTGAATTTCTAAATAAAGTGTATTTCTTGGGGGAATCAAAAAGGGGAAAAGTCACTGTTGGAAGTTCCTAGAGGTCAAACATGAAGTACCTTTAGGGGTGCAACGCTTGGGATGGTAAAACTCGACAGCTGGACTCCTCAGTATATGATGGGGAGGAGTAACAGCAGCAGAAATTAACTGTCACATGTATTTAAAGACAAAAACCACACAAACCATACTTGAGAATCCAGGCTTCTTTTCTAAAAGCATCTAGGCCATCCTCTGCATTCCCGTCTTCTGAATTAAGTGCAAAAATCCTGCTATTAACTTCTTCAGGAAGTATTAAACACTGACTGCCCTTCCCTGCTGAAGCAGATTTTGGAAAAGGAGGAGAAGAAAACTCACATTTAACCTGTGTTAATATGGAAAGCAACAGAAAGGTGACTTCTATGTGTTCAAGTCAGGAATTATTAATAAAAGACCAATAGCTCCCCAACTTATGCTTTTTCAGTTCAGTACCACTCTCCACCACTCAAAGTCTGAATCATTTATGATCTGAATTATTTATAACTTAGATATAATTTTGACTCAAATGAACTTCAGCAGCAAAATCCCAAACATTTTGCCCAGAATAAGCTTTTGGGTTTATTTTTTCCCTTCACAGGACAGAAATGGAAAGAGAAAAAAAAACTCCTGCCTTTTAGGCAGGATGGTTAGGAAACATTCATGGATCAATTATTTTCACAGAGAAATATGAAAACTTCTCCTCACCGTGTCATCAACTATCCTACCCACTTAGGACAAGAGAGGAGTTCAAGATTAAACAACAATAAATAAAAAATGCTGCAATGGAACTAAATACTTGAATACAGCACAAGTGCCTGGTACACAGGTTAGTTCTTAACCCTCCCGCACCTTCCCCTGGGAGGAATCCTCCATACACCATTTCCAAGAACCATCAGCCAGCTCTTCCCCTCCAGCCTGTCCCTTATCTTGCACTTTTCCCTTCTGCATTCCTGCTATCTCCAGCCTCATCACAGCTATTCCCTCACCACTGACTGGTGGTAATCCTCTCCATTCATTCCCTCCCTGCCAGCAGACTTAGTCACTCACATCTTGTAAGGAATTCCAATTTTACCCTCAGGTTTCTTTTTTAAAATACTGCCAGTCTCCCATGAAATACTTTATTAAAATCAACATCTTAACTTGTGAACTACTCAACTTTAACACTTATCTGCAAGTGAGAACTACTTCTGGAGCTAGAGTAACCACTTGTATCAAAGATATTCT
The DNA here is from genome assembly GCA_013396655.1 of Campylorhamphus procurvoides. Taxonomy (NCBI): domain Eukaryota; kingdom Metazoa; phylum Chordata; class Aves; order Passeriformes; family Dendrocolaptidae; genus Campylorhamphus; species Campylorhamphus procurvoides. The sequence continues at coordinate 921,743 of WBMV01006161.1, forward strand.
TATTTCTTCCACTGAAGATTCTTCTAAAACAAACAAAACAAATTCAGATTAGTGTGTATTTATACAAGTAAATTTTCTCCCAGACTTCAGCATGACAGATTTCCTGACAGCCTTAGCCAACTGAAAACACATGGAAGATTATTCTCCTTACTTTGAAACAGTTTGATGGGCTAAAGAGAGGCCTAGAGAGGTTTATGGAGCATTAACCACTTTTATTATTTATAGTGTCATAAAGCAAATGGAGGAATCAGAGATAACACAACCGAAATTTTCTCAAGCATTTTATTTTATAACCTAGTGTATAAAACGTCAACATACAAAAAAAAACCCAAAAACAGAACAAACAGAAAAAAGAAAAAAAAACCCTGGAGGTGAACTAAAGCAAGATCTTATAACAGACATTTTCCAGAAAGCTTTACCTAAAGGCTCAGAAGCAGTAAACATTCAGCCTATTCAAAACGGGATTCAGACCCATCTTCACACTTGCAGTCTGCAGTTATGGATCCAAGGGCCAGGTTTAGTTGCTGGAAGCTGTGGTGGTTGTGAGGGCTTGGGTTTGGTAGGTTTGTTTCCCATACCTACAGTTCACTTCAGGATCACCATCAGTCCTGGTTAGTTGCCATCAGTGAAGCGAATGTGTTTGCTTGTTTGCTGAGTCTTTTCAAGTCTCATCCTCTCAGCTTTGGCAATCAACTGCAACCAGGAAAAATACAGTAGAAAATTAGAGGAAAATGATATTGGTAGGATTTGATCTTACAGTCATGTATATGTTATCCAACAATTTACCAAACTTCCTGAGAGAGAGCTCATCTGAACAGCTGAGCTAACCTAGATATCTGTCAAAAATAAATATTTATGATATAAAATTCGGTATTGCCTCAGAATCATCCAAAATAATAAAATATCTCTTGGGTTGCTTTCATTCCATCCTTCCTTCCTCCCAGCATGATTGAGGAGAACAAAATATTAACTTTAAAACCCTAAAATACAGTCACACACAGTAAATTAAAGAACTTTACCCTTTCATTGGATTCATTTTCTTACAGATGTAGGAAAAACAAGGTTAGAACACAAAGAGTGATTCAGGAATATTGGGGCATTTTAAGTAGGAAAAAACCCACACAGCTCCAGCACACCACACAGAAACCCCACAAAAACCCACAGATGCCACTCAAGAAAAAATGGAAAAGCACAGAAAAACCACACACAAAAATGAAAACCCCACAGAAACCCCACATATGAACAAAACCACACAAATCCACTAAAAACCCATGAGCCACAAAATACCACCAAACCCTCACCAAAACATAAAACACACTGAAACCATAAACTCTTATAGAACATATACAAACCCCACAAAACCTCCAAACCACAAGAATCCACACAAACCTGCACATACACAAACCACAAAACCCACAAATAAACAAAAGAATCCACACAAAAAGGCAAGTGGAGAAACCTCAGAAACCAACACAAAAACATACCTAAAGGCACTTACAAAACCCCACAAAATCCAACAGCTGAACACAGTCAAAGGCACATACAGAACCAACAGTTTCCCTCAAAAAAACCCCAACAACCCCCCTAAAAATAACAGGGGAATAAACCCCAAATGCCACCAAACCTGAACAACCACCCAAAAATATCCAACTCACAAAAAAGAATATACAAGAAAAAAATTACCATAAGTCTCCCAACCCCCCTGAACACCCTAAAAACTCAATACATGAATATACTCAAAGGCACATAAACCCCCCCCAAACCCTACAAAACCCCACACTCAAAAGGCACGTACAGAACCTATAAAACCCATCACAAGAATACACACAAACACACACAGAAAGCCACAGACACCACAAAGCAACACAAGAAACCACAGAAAAAAGACACACAAAACTGCGTTAAAAAACCCACCAAAAACCCAAAACTACCACATTCCTCACCAAAATAAATCAAACAAAAAAAACCCACAATAACTTCTCTGCTGGGGACTACTCAAACATAACAATGGGTGCTAAAGGGAAGGGGCATTTGCTCACTGGGCAGCCCACTTTGCTACATAAATCAAATTATTTATTACTTCTGTATATAACTGTGGTCTCAGTGTGTCCTGGAGACTGCGTGGAAGTGGCACAGGATGCTGCTGCACTCACTGTGGCAGTCGGGATTTCAGACTTTGCCAACCAGTTTCCAGCAGTAACACTGATTTAAGTATGTAACCAAGAGTTACTTTTACTCTCTGGTATCTAAGAAAAGGTTTTCCCCAAGAGGAAGTGAGGACTGCAGTGGTTTACTCGTTCAACACATGCGATGGAGAATGCCAAACAGGGGAAGGGAAGCTCTAGGACATGAGCTGCCCAGTTCATACCAGTGAGTGTTTCTAGACCTCAGAGTTCTCAAGGGGCCTCAAGGAGTCCCATTTTCAGCTCAATCCAACACTCCTAACAGGTCTCCAGCCCTGCCACACACACCAGTGTCACAGAGCCAGGGAAATGGGGCTGTGCTCCGCAGTGGGACCTGTCCCCACACAGGGAATTGCCCAGGCTCGCAAGGACACCCAGACAGCACCAGGAGAAGAGAACAGCGTGGGCCGTACCCAGACATTCCCACCATCCTCCTTTCCCATATATGCAGTAAATTATTCCGCCCTTCACAAATATCCAATTCTCACTTCCTCACTAAATGCCTTTCACTCCTGCCACCCCTCCCACCCTCTTAGACTTCCTCCTTCCCCTCCTTCCCCCTGTGAAAGGGGGGTGCAAGGTGCAAACGAGGTTCAGCAGCACCTCCCACCAGGAGCCCAGGATCCAAGTGGAAAGGTCCCAGGCACTCACTCTGGGAACGGGAGACTCCAATCAGTCTGCAGTTGAAGGCTCCAGACTGATGAATTGCTTTAGGTCTGAATAAACTGGCACTGCCCTAAAAAGCAGTTCTGGCAGGAAGGTTTTCCATCTGTATCAGTAAATCACGGAGGTGGCTTTATCGGGCAGTTAAACAACAGACAAAAGAGAAGATGGATTTGGAAGGGGCAGCAGAGGAGGATCAGACAAGGAAGGATCAGGCCTGGGGGAAAGCCTGACACTGAACACCTTCTTCACTCCAAGGGGCGGCCAGGCCTCAGTCAAGTTCTAGGGAACCTTGGGATATTTGGGATATCCGGTATATCTTTTGGACATTGAGTTTATTACAAGAACTAGGCCAGAGAAAGTAAAATCTCTTGGTTTTGGAGGTGACCATTATTGCAGACAATTCCCGAAACGATCCTTAGCCCTTATCCTGGCAAGCCACGGGAGGCACAAGTAGGTTTATACCTTTTAGAACAGGAAAAGGGGAATCTTAAACTGCCACTATAGAGACCCAAAAGCATTTCTTGCTGCTGTGTCCTGCCTGTGATGGGATACAGTCCATGCACTTTAACACTAATTAAGTATAAGATGTTGTGTTAATTCCGAGCATAAAGCAGCTAATAGGTAAACACTGATTTTCAAAACCTTGTATTTCAAAACATTTTTAACAAAAAATACCTTTACAAGAAACATACACTAATGGCATATTTCATTATGAATTATTACTTTTTTCTTCCTTTTATTGTGACCTTTTAAAGAAGCAGCCTTGTAAGCACTAAGGAAGAATTTTCTCATATGAAACACTTGGTTCTATCAGTCGATATTTTGGGAATACAGCCTGTCAAAAAGCAAGGAAAGGGTTAAGAGCTACTGACTAGAGTGAGGCATTCTTGTCTTGATGTTTTGCTTTGCTTAACAGCGTTAGCATTTAAATAGAATGCAGGGAGCTTTGAAGTTCACACCTCCCGGTGTGGGCAAGGTGATGGGCAGCGGGGAGGAGCAGGAGTTTGCACCCCGGTGCTGCCATTGTTAGGCAGGACCCAGACAGTTTGTACCGGCAGGCCCAGATGAGGTACATTACTGACCAATTTACACCGGTTTGGTCAACAAATACCAATCTTCAAAAGATGAAGAGTAGAACCTTGAGAGCAAGGGCCCCCACAGCACAAATTAAAGTCTAAGGTCCCAACTGCACCTTTGATTTAAAAAAAGTAAAAGTACATTAAAAAAAACCCTGGCAGCATTCACTAAAATGCACTAAAAGTTGTAGAGCTTTCACATTCCCTTTCTAGTTATATTAAAGAAAGATGGCTCCAGTCAAAGCCATTTTTACGCTTTTAAGAAAATTAAATAGGACCTTTGGGCAAGTTCTTTATGTACACCTTTGTCTAAAAGAACGTGACTCATTAGTCTACAGGGATTTCTGAAAGTACAAAGAGTAAAAAATGCAAAATATGCCTCGTGCAAGACAAGGGCTTGACCTGTACTACCCCTGTTCCTTTAGGTCAGTGAAATACTTATTTTCAATTATCTATGTAATACTTTTTTTTCCCTAGAGTTCAGGAAACAAAGAGCCTCCAAAGTCACCAACAAATAATTAAGGTCAGATGATTCTGAAGTTTTGCAAGCGACAGCATAAAAATTCAGGTTAAAGCCAACTCAGAAACCTTATCTGCAGTGTGTGAAGCAAACCTGGCAATAAAAGGTCTGTGAAACACTCTCTGGCTCCTCTCTGTCAGGTCAAGGATCTGACTGGCTTAGTCAAGGGACCCTTCATGCCTGGAAGGATCTTGTGGGGCAGGAGTGAAGGCTGCAGCCTGCAAGTTCATCCCAACACTGCCTAACCCTGTGGCCTGACGGGCCCACCGAGGTCAAGGCTGGAAGGGAATTTCCCAGTCTGGATCTGGAAGCTGTAGGGCCATGGATGCTCGCCAGCATTCACCACAGCACAGAACTGTGCATAAATAAAACTGTGTAAATGGTGAGGAAAAGGAGATTCATTCTCAAGAAACCAGAGAATTATGAGTGTAACACTGAACTTGATTTCACTAGAGCACATCAAGACTACTTAATTTTTTTCATGAGCTCATCTAGACAGGGTTTGAAAAGAAATCCAGCTTACAAATTCACTTCAGGCCTTTACACACAGACTTAATTTTCTTGGATTGTCTCCATAAAGGCAAGTCTTGCACTTGTCAACTGGATCAGCACAGCCACAGTTCTCTACTTCGTGGTTGTAAAACTGCTGATAAGTCAGTAGGAAATGATTTCACTGAATTAAATACACAGTCTATCTGTGGAATTGTGGACCTATGCAGACAGAGTCGTGTTGTCAAACTGTGGCTGTACCGGAAAGGGATCTGATTTGCACATTACCTTCTCAGTGCCCCGCTTCTTTTCTCGAGGCTGGTTAAGTTTGGCTTGCCTGTCCACTAAAATCTTCTGCCAGTAACGTTGTTCATGGTCACCTTGAGGGAAGAATTAACATTGGGGCACATGAATAAAAGAAGACAAGCAGATGCACTGTTTTCAGCTGTGATGAGGAGGAATCTTTTCTAAAGACACCCAACAAGTATTTCCGCAGTATCGTTGAACTTCCTAGTCACAGAATTGATCTCCTCATGTCACCAGCAAAAGGAGCTCAGTTTTAGCTGAAATTTCACCACAGCACATGGAGGCTCTTTGATTTACTGATGTATTCAACCTCTGACTCATTTTAACAAGTACCAAACAGAAAAAAAAGTAATTACTGTAAGAACAACCGAGACTATTTTGTTTCATCAAACCCATTGCCTGGGGACTCCTGGAGCTGTCAGGAATATTTGAGCAGGGGCAGCAATACAAGGGCAAATAACTGTGCAGCTTTTCTCGACAACTGCTTTGCAGTGAAGCTGCAGTTTGCCACTGTTCCCTCTGGTTTGTGATGTAACTGCCATAGGGGGAACTTTGTGGTATCACCTTGCATGGTCTCATGGTTCAGCTACAGGGAAGTTTCCCAGCAATCCCCAAAAATGTTCCCACAAAAGTTAAGAAACTGTGATCATGTTTAGGTGTTAATATCTTGGCGGATGAAAAGCTGAAAATCTTTAGCAGTCAAGTCCTAAAAAGTAAAATATTCCTGGGAAAGCTTTAGTACCTGCAGCAGGGAGAATTAAAGATTCCCTCCTTATTCTTATTCTCTCTCACCTTATGCCACCAAGGAAAACTAAAATTCCTGGGAAGCTTTTCCATTCTCATGTCAATGAGCCAGTTAGACAAAAAATAAATCTTCATACTATGAATGGAATGTTCCTACAGTGTAGTACTTACTCCTAATCTACTCTTTTCTGTAAGGATACAAAACCAGAGACAAACACACACAGAGCACTCAGGTGGTAAAAAGCTAAATCTGAAGTTGTTTCTGGATCTCTGGAACACAGAACACACTGGAGAGCAGTTTATCTCCAAATTACATTAACAGCATTCACCGAGACTCAAATTTAAATTAACTTTGATATTATCATGAAGGTTGGTGCTTCCATCAAAGTTTTTCCTTCTGCAATCCTTAATTGACTTGTTTGGGAGTTTACATCCCTGCATTCATGAAACTGGACTTTATGTGAGGATCCATGAAGGATTGGGGTAAATTATCTCAAAACAGAGATGAGGGAATCTCATCTGGATTTTTAAATTTTTTGCACCTTTAGAATTTTTAGTGCATGCCTAGAATTTAAAAGCTTTCAGTGAGAGACTTGCTCCTCTTTCTACCCCTTAATTCCATGAAGAGGTTTTTCTACACTTGGAAAACAAATCCAAAACAATAAAACACATGAAGTAATTTTAGAAAGTAGTAACACACGTTAAAATGAATTTCCAAAGTAGAGCCAGTAAAAATTTCTGTGTAAATACAATTTAAAAAAAAAAAAGGATTATTCTGGCTAAGTTATTCAACTTCCTGAAAAATAAGGATCAATTAGTAGGTAAGTGCTAAACCCACTCTAAGTGTATCCATGCTGTTAGATCCTTGTCCTGTTATTTCACACATAAGTTCAGTGCTTAAGTCTCTTTAAAATTCTTCTGCATCATCAGAATGTTCTATTCAGAAAGCTGACATGTGAATTAAGTTCTGTAGTCCATTGCCACTGAAAGTGAAGCAAAATCAGTCTAAAAAGAACAGAATTCAGTTGATAACAGCAAAAATCGTTATTTTCCTCTGAACAGGGGCATAAAACCCTTACAGTTTTACCAATTTCACTGTAATTGAAAAACGACAAAATTCACAAGAAAACTAAGCAGTCTTTTCCCCAGATCAAGATATCGAAACACATCCCTAAAAAAGTCACTACATGAAACGATCCTTCTCACAGTACTTAAGTCTTCTCCTATACTTCTATTAAAAAAACCAAAGTCTTACCAGTGAGGACTTCGAATTTCCAGTTGTTTTTGATCTGTATTTCTTTGTGTGACTTCACGACAGTCTGTGCATCCTCAGGAGTCTTGAAACGGACATGGCATTCCGTGTCTCCCTCCAGCATGTCAACATAAGCCACCTCAGCCAGCACTGCCAGAGCATCCTGCCAAAGCATGGGAGAGAACACACACCATAAATCAGGCTGCAGAAGGAGAACATAAAAAGAGTGACTTTGGACCATTGCATTTGGAGGTCATTAACATTTTCAAAAAGGTCATGAAGTAGGAGGCACTAACTGAACATTGTCATTTAATCGATCAACCTCTTGTCAAATAGTTTTCAATTAATATATATTCCCTAGAAGGTTGTAACTGAATTTAATTTATGAGCCTGCATCATCTACCCATCTCATCCTGCCCTTCAACAAGAACTTAAAGCAATTTCTAGAAAAGTTAGTTTTTTGCACAGCTATCATAATTATCCATTTATTTCAACACTGTATCTGACTTTTCTTAAAGTTAAATTATTGGTGTACTGTAGCACAGACCAATGTCGACCCCACAGGAAAATATAACACTTCACTCAACACATTAAATATATAAACCCGAGCTCATTTATGGTAGATTATTTGAGAAATGAGTAGTGGTAAAACAGCTCTGTCTTTCTGAAGTGACCTCTGCCTGATAATTTTCACTGACAGCTGAAGGAAGAAGCCACAAATGTTCTTGCAGATTAAGTACTTCACTTGTAATTCCTGCTGTTAGGGAAATTAACTACGACCACACATTCCTAGTCAATTTGGTTCACAGCAGGCAGCTCAAGTAAGATGCTTCTATTCAGGAATCACACAGGGCTTTTAACCCTCCACTACCAAGGACAGCCTTAAAACAAAACAAAAATGAAGTGACATTAAGATCATTTCAGAGCCACCTAAATCTACTTTCCAGCCTTATTCTGGTATCTCAAAGTGTGATTGCGTGGACAACTACAACAAATGGAACAATTCACTGGACTTGGCAAACCTTGGTAGCTCTGACAAGTGCCTTAAGAACCAAACAGGGAAGCAGTGAAGTATAAAATTAAAACATCAAAATAGTATTGGTGGCAGTTTTATGCAGCTGATGGTCCAGTAACATGACAAAGCCAGGTCTGGTTGCAGTCCTTGCTGTGACACAGTGATACAACCACTATGGCCAGGAAAAAAGAACCCTACAAAGTCAGTTTTCTGCTATTTTAACCACCAGCTTTCTCCTGCCCACAACACGCTAAGGTGTGACAAACTTGACACAGCGAGGGGTGCTCTGTAGTCCAAGGGGCTCTCAGAGGTTACAGGGACAACCACATTCCCTCTTGTCTCCAGCACTCAGGCAACTGCCTGCAGATACAGCAGATAAGGCTGATTAAATGGCAACCTCACCATCCCTGGGTTTTCAGGGAGAGTCTCATCTTCCTTGGGTTTATGCACACACTAAACCTCACACACTTGCCAGTGACTCCAAACGGCCTCAGTTATAAATATAGTTTGAGAAATCACCTCAGAACTCCTATTTTGAACCACTGTCCTAAATGGTCTGGAGATCAAGTTGTTCAGATCCTTTCCAGTTGTTAATTCATCCAAAAGTGCAATTTGTGAAAGAAAGTGTCCTGCGTCACATACGTGGATAACTCGGTATTTGGAAAAAGCCTGTTATTTCCTTTGGAAACCTTTTAATACTTCGATTTCAAAAGGATGCAGTTTAAAACGGGTATTTCCCTTAAAAGGAAATATTCTACTTAACGTGTAGTTTTTGTATCACGATGTCACATGAAATGGAAGGTATCTAAACACTTTCAAAGAGAAAAAAGAGCACTTGGCATACGAAAAAAAAAGTCATCGAATGGACAGGCTCTACTGCTGTCACCCTCCCTGAAATGGAATTTGTCATTGCAAAGTTATTATTTTAAAAAAATACAAAAAACAGGTTATTTTTTTGAGATAGGACTTTCCTGCTCCTAAATTCCTGTTAATGGAATTAAAAAATATACTTCTATATTATTAAATTATATACACTCTTATAGATTTCTTGTCAGGGTAATTGGCACAGTGATAAACACACAACACTGCATCAGATTCCAGCTCCTCTTTTTCCACTGGAAAGCACTGAAACGTTCCTTATTTTTGTCCATATTTTCATTATAAACTTGACATTGCTGGAAGCGCACTCAAGGCTTGTTTTTACCTTGAAACATCCTCTTGAGCCTATTTTGCCCTTGTAAAATCTGCCGTTGAGAGGTACTAGAGAGGGATCTGCACACAGTTACTGGCCAAATAGATTTAAAAAAATAAAATAACCCCCCCACAGTCAGACTAGGTTAAATAGTACTCCATATTCAACCATTTGGGGGGCATGGCGAGAGGAAAGGCTAACAGCTACCCTGAGGTTACAAAGGCATTACCTTGATCTGCTTCCTGCCCGGCAGGGGCTCGGTGCTAATGATCTTCACAATTACTCCACTGACAAACTGAGGCCCCATTGTGTTGGCCTTGGCGGGAGGGGCACAGTTTTCACTGGTGGCTGGTCAAGTTAAAAACAGGAGGGGGAAAAAAAAAGAAAAAAGTTTTTACATTTATTAAATTGAGGAACTAAGCGGGTTATGAAAGCACGTAACATAAACAGGCAAATTAAATATTGTTACTGCAGATTAAGTTGGGTTTTTTTAAACCAAGGTCAAGATTGTCTGCAGGTTAAAGTCAATGTAAGTAAAAAAAGAAAAAAAGTCTTAAGAGAGGTTTTTACAGTCCACAAAGTCTTCTTATAAGAATAATTTATATTCTATTGGCTACAGTTAATAGTTGAACCTCCAATTTTAGAGAAATCAAAAATATGCAGACTGGCACTGGAACACCAGTGTTGAAGTTCGTGAAAGAAGCACAGAAGATTCAGAACAAAGAAAAAAACAACAATTCTATATAAAAAAGATAGAAATTTAAATATAAGGACGTAATTACAAAGCTCCTTTTAACCATAAAGCTGAGACAGCCCAATTGCAAGCTGACTTTTTTTTTTAAATGCTTTAGTTGAAATTGTTTTGTGAATTATTGCAGGTACAATTATCCAAAGCAAATCAGGCCCAAGCTATACCACCAAAAAAGCTGATTGCTGATTTACCTCTCTCAGGCTTTTAAAATTACATTTACCTAAAAATATCCTTAAGCCTAGGAAGGGCTACTGGAATATGCTGAAATGGCTTTTTTGGGCTTTATTTATAACACACCTTAGTCCCAAATCTAAATATGGAGGGCATTGCTTTTAGTGTTTGGCATTCAGAGAAAGCACCAGCATTTTAGCAAATAAACCCATGGGGCAGCATTTCTGCAAGATCAGTGCCTCAGATCACTTTGGCTTGTGTACTAGAAACATGAAACAAACACGACAGAACACAGGTTTACTTTTGCCATTTTCAGATTTCTGTGCACAGGATTCTGTTTCCATCTCTGCCGCAGGCTCGGGCTTGATTTGAGACATGGTTTTCTTTAAGGAGGCCATACTGGCTTTCTGCAGGGCCAGATATTCCTGCTTCAAACCCATCCATTCGGTTCTGCAAGAGGCATCACACAGGATGTCAGATGTAAACAAGAGAATCATGTTTAGAAACTTCATGATAATTTAACAGTTTACAAACAGCTTAAGGTCGACTTGGTGAACAGTGCAAACCATTAGAGATCTTCCTGCACTTTGGTCAAGTTAGGCTCATCCATATACGAATTTATTCTTTTGCTTTAGATTTTAATAATACAAGAGAGTTCCAACAGGACCAAGCTATGATTCCAATCGAGTGACCCCCAAATTTGTTTCAAGTATTTAGACAACATACAGAATAGCTTGGTAAACTTGTGTTTTCCTCTGGAACTCCACAGAGCACTAAACTCAGAGTTAATTCAGAGACAGTGAACTCTGAATTCACTGAATTAGTTCACTGAACCTGCTCCTGTGTGGCTATATTAAGAATCACTCATTTATTTTCTAGAAAAATCATTGATGGAAAATCAACAACTGGTTAAACTCACCAGAAACCCACCGAGATAAGGACATTCCTTACTATTCAAATGCATTTTGGTTCAAAAATCCCCCCCCATGGAAGCAGTTTATATATTTACATACATTTAACATGGAGATGTTTCTGCAAACAGCGAGAGCTTTGCTCCACAGCAACACAATGCCCACAGTGCCACTGTGAGAACGACTCATTGTTACCCTAATCTGTGCTATCAAACAAGCTGATAGAGGATTTTTAAAGAGGAGGATATCTTGTGGTAATGGTTTTAGCTGTTAACAGTGACAACTGTATACTTCAAAAAAGCATCCAGACTCACCCAGGATCATACCCTCTCAACACAGCAAAGGCATTAAAATAACAAAAGACCCACGTAATGATTCTTGGAGATAAAAAGGCAACACCATCCCATAGCAAGGTTTGGTATAAATACAAGCTCAAGTTGGGGCTTGTTACCTTGACTCGAAGGAAGAGAAGACCACGGGCAAAGAGTTTGGTAAGTGTTTGCAATATATGTGCTCTTATTCGACTATTTTTTCCCCACTGTTTGCTACAGTTAAGTAAAATTTAACTAAAACGCTCTGTTTTGTTGCAGTTTGCCCAGAATCCCGGTGGAATTGGACAAGCGCCGTCAATAACTATCATTTTGTGGTGTGTGGACCCCTTTTACTTTAACATGGAGGTGCTTTCTGTGATATTCAAAAAGTAAGTGCTTCCATGTTTTAGTAGAGGTGAATCCTGATCGCAATCCTGAAAGACCTCTCGGGATTTTCCTTCTTTTTTGGGGGGCTACGCTTCACTTGCAAGATTTTTTTAGATTTGGGAAAAAGAAAATGGAAGAATTTTCGCCGGGAGAAGATCCTCTTCAGGAGTAAAAGAATTTAAAGTGGCTAAAGTTCATCTGAAGTGCTTTTTATTTTTAAAAGGACTCCCTTTGCTTTAACATGGAGGTACCTGCTGCCTAAAAAAGTAAGTGCTTCCATGTTTCAGTGGCGGTGGATCCTGATTCTCTAAGGATTCTCAAGTAATGCACATGCATGTATGTTTGGTTTTTATTGTGCTAGCAGAACTTTGTATATACCTTGCTGGTTTGGGATTTTATTGTGTTTTTTTGGTTTATTTTTAGTTACTATTTATTCACTAAAGGACCCCCACAACTTAAATGTGGACGTACTTGCTTTGTTCCTCAATAGTAAGTGCTTCCATGTTTTAGTGGTGGTGAATCCTTTTTTTTCCCCTCAACACTTCCCTCTTAAGAAATGTGTCAAAACTACCGAAAAAATATGTGTTTCTACACAGAGTACAATTTTGCAGCACAAGAAGGTGAGGACCCCCTCGACTTTAACATGGAGGTACTTGCTGGATGCCTAAAAAGTAAGTGCTTCCATGTTTTAGTTGTGGTGACTCCTAAGAGCCCAGCAGTTTTGGATTACATTTGTGGTTTGCACAGACTTCCACGTGGAACTGGAGCTACTGTATTTTGGATCTACAGGCTAATACTGTTGCTAATATGCAACTCTGTTGTATAAAATTGGAATTGCACTTTAGCAATGGTGATGGACTGTCAGACATGCAAATACTCCAAGGGTTGGAAACATGTGAATGAAATTGTATTTAGTGTTCAATAAAGTATGCAAAAATCACTAGAAATGCAGTACCACAAAGTAGCAGCACACACTAAAATCCCCGAGGTAAAATAAAATTGTAATCAAAAACTGCTTGCCCGGAGACCCCAGCACAGACTGCACCTATAAAATTCATTTACACAACTGGTCAATAAAGAAGTCCCTGCCTTACCCAGCAGTGAAGATGAATGGAAAAATGTGGGGGTTTGGGTAGGTTTTGCCTCACAATCACTGCCCAACACTGTTAAGGAAAAATTATGTCACCTACTTGGAGAGTACTCTGAGTGGGATGACTTCTTCCTCCATTTTGTGCCTTTCCTTATGTTTTTTCTTGTGTTTCCTTTTTGATTTGGAAAGAGATGTGTCTTTTTTATCTTTGTCTTCTTCTGCAGAAACTTCTAGATTAAAAAGGTCCAAAAGAAAAAAAATGTTATCATACAGTTTACAGATTACAATAAAATCATTCAAAACTACTGGGGTTCTTTTATTACTAGTTTACCTGAGCTTTATACTCTTGTCACACTTGAAGTGCTTTCAGTGCAGCTTTTCTTATCATTTTCCCTTTGTATTTTAGTTTATTTACCCAGATTCCTATGCTGTCTCCATTTGCCAAGGCTGTTTAACCCACACTTCATTCAAGTTCTATTGACATGAACTACTTTGAACTATTTTTAGTTCTGATTAGATTTACCTGCTTGGGTGTTGCAAGTTCTTCCCTATTCTCCACACAGCTGTTCTCCTTGGGATGGCTCCTTACCGGGTTTAAATTTAACTGCAGGGAATACCACATATTCCTAAATGACCTAATCACTCCACTCTATCCACTCATCCCTGAGAGAATCTGCCCTTCCATTCATGTGGACTGTGATAACAATAGACAAAACTTTACCGTTGGAATCTTTTGGAGCTTCTGTTGTTTCTTCTTTTACTGGTTCAACTTCCTCCTTTTCGACAGTTTTCTTGACTTTTGGAGCTGATGCCTCCCCGTCTCCTGAGCTGGTTCTTTTTCTCTTGCCTGGCCTGCTCTCACAGGTGACCTCTGAGCTTTCTGTCCTGTCCCATTTCCTTTTCTCCCTCTTGGGAGGCTGCCTGGGAGTCTCAGTTCCCTCCATTTCAGAACACTCAGATGGAGTCCTGTGTCTTTTTGACTTGGGTCCTGGCTCTGTTGTAGTGTTGGAGTTTGATTCCTTTGGCTCTGCAGCTGCCTGTGCATTGCTCTCTTTCTTGATTTTGGATTTCTTTTTTTTCTTCTTTTTCTTTTCTTCTGTATTAAAAACAGTATTTATAACTGCCCGTGATTACACAGTAGATTACATTAACTTAACTAAGTTAAACAGTCATGATACCACATGTCATGATGAACTGGGTTGTTAAATGAGATGCCTGCCTCTGGCATCTCTGGGAGAAATGCAACACATTGTCCAAACCTTTTCCTGGACATTTGGGGAAAAAAAAGTAGGTGTAAAGCATGGTTCCAAAATCATAGACTTTTTTGATCTTCCCTACCCAACTAATATACTAGTTTAACACAGAATTAGTGATAATTGTGAGGTATATTAAAACGATTGATCATTAATCTTATGGAAAAGATGGGCAATGTCTACAGTCTGGGAAATTCTACTACACCACTGGAAAAAGGAAAAACGTTTCAGTGATTAAGTTGCAACATCATTCTGCAATGCTGCTTTGTAAGTTAAAGCAGATGAATGCAGGATTGTTTTCTCATCAATATCCAAGTTTTTCCCCACTAATTATGAATCATGCAAAGTGGAATGGCCAGGATGCTGTAAGAAGTTAATTTCTCTACAGAGTGCTCTACTGAAAGAGCAGGAGTTCCAACTTCCCTTCAGAAGCTGAGGCACAGAGCTGACCCTCCAACAACTTGCTAACACTTCCTTGATCCCAATAACTTCGTAACACTTACCTACTACAGTGCTGTTACTTGTATTCAGTGCAGGAACTGGCTTGTTCTTTACTGTTTTGGGGAAAATCCCAGGTTTCCGTGGTGCTTCTTCTGGTGGGTTATTCAAAAACTTCAGAAAGGAAAATGAAAGCCATTACTAAAAAGTCCTTCCTTCTCAAAGACTCTCAATCCAAGGTGAAGCCAGCACTCCTAACTACATTTCAATACAGAAATACTTTCAAATCACATTGAAATGCAGAAAGTTAGGCATGACCACGCTTGTCTGATAAAATTTAATAGCCATTATACTGTTACACACTGAGCTCCATTTCTGAAAAAGATGCAAAGTGTGGCCAACCAAATTATTCCAAAAATGCCCACTATGCTTCTACTAAGTCTCCAGGTTATAAATAGAATTAATTTTAAAAGAATTGTGGAACTGATTGGAAGTCTGGGGGTAGGAAACAACAGAATATCAGTGACAGTAAGAACAGTGTTAGCAGAGCAGAGGCACCAGCACTCACCTCAATGGCTTTCTCTGCTTGCTCTTTAGTTTCAAATTCCACGAAAGCAAAGCCCTTTGGATCCCCAGTACTTTTATACCGGGGTATACTGACATAAACGACGTTGCCACACTTCCCAAACACCCGCTCAATCCAGCTGTGATTGACATTTTTGGGAAGCAGCTCCTAAGGAAGAAAAGAGATCAATGTTTGATGTGACAAAGTCGAGAAACTCAGTTGTTTCAGTAAGTGCCCTTGTAAGGTCATAATTTCAAGGTGTAAGGAATGATCTCTAATCATTCATATGCCTGTAAGAAATACATTACATACTTAATTTAGATGTTTCTCTTCTTCCTGTGACAGACACCAAGGCCTCACACCTGCAGCTGTATCCTTTCAGCATGAAATATTCTGGCAAATCTAAGCCCTTGAAGCAAACACAAGTCTGCACTGTCTCAAACTATCCACTGCAAAGCACAAGGAATTTATCACTTTTGTTTTTTTGAATTGTTGGTAACGCAGGTATCACAAAGAATTCTTCTAGATCAGTACAGAGTCACTGCTGATAAATTCCTGCTGGTAGCTGACATTTTCAAGTACAGCAGTTAGCATTTATAAGAAACTTTCAGGCAGCTTCTTGGATGGCAGAACTGTCTGATTTTTGTTTCTATAAAGTCCCTAATATAGCAACACATTTTAGCAGCTTGCAGACATCATGTCTGAGTCCTTCAGCATTTCCACTCCTTAGTCAAAACCAATTTCCAACCAGACCCAACTGAACACTAAAATCCCACTGTCAAATCCATGTCTAAACAACAACAAAATAACAGCACTACTACATTTTTAACCCCAGCAAGTTACTGCACTAAAAGGTTTTCCTTGTAGAGAAACATTATTTATCACACTCAGGTAGAAAACTACTTTTGCATTAACTTTGTCTGTCTGAGAAACATTTCACTATGGTTTGGTCTAAGCTGAAAAGCCAGTTACGTGAAACTTTAAAAATATTATGGGATGATACAAAACAATTGTGTATGGTTATGTTAAAGCAGATAAAAAAGTCATTACTTCAGAGAAATTCAACTTATCATTGCTTCTGCTCTTCCCATTGCCACACACCAGCTATTTACAAAACATTTAGCCACACACTTCAGCTGTGATGTAGACAATGCAGCTGGTGACATTTATAGTATCTTATCCAAAAATGATATAGACAAAGTATTTGAGAAGTTCAAAGCAGTCCTTGCAATCACGTTAGGAAAATATTACGTCTGGCACACTGTATTTACAAAACAGAAACCAACCACCTTCTCTGGGCTTTTGTTAAAGATGGAATGATCAGAGCAATTCTGTTTCTCCTTATCTGCCTGGGCTGGCATTCTGGCCATGGTTATTGTGAATCCTTATCACAGAAACCTTGGTGCCTGCCAGAAATTACTAATTCAGCTGCTAACAGCTATGAGTATTTAGCCAAACTGACACTAGTCAGGAAAAGCTTTCTTTAGAGACAAATAGAATTCCACACTGGCTTCAATATAAAAAAAAAAAAAAAAACCATGAAAAAATCGCTTCAGTATTAAAAAATGGCCCAGGAATTAAAAATGTAACAGTTCAACCACAATATCTCTTTCCAAGTTACCAATGAAGTTGCTCAACATGATAAAGCTGGCACATGTGAAATGTCATCATGAGATGCAGACTTTTCCCATCAGCACAAGCTATTTTCAGTTAAATTAAGGAATCACTCCAGCAAAGTAGCCATAGGATGGCATGCTATTAGGAGGATTTAAAAAAACAAAACAAACTTGGATTAGGAGGATTGCTAAGAAAAAGAATACAGGCATATTGTGGCTTTAAATGAATGATGTTTCAGTGTTACAAAACCAAAGGCACTTGCAGTAACTGACCTTATAAACAGATTGTACTTTATAAAGTAACCCTGATGAATTTGCAAACTCAGCTAGAGCTTTTTTGATGAAGCCAATTAAGCTGTCATTAGAAAACTTTAACTATGTTAATGTAATTAGTAAATCGTTCTTGGTACCACTGGTGCTCCTCTAATGGCATTTACAAGAAAAGCCCAGTGAACAGAGGAATAGCTAAATCAAATTGCACCTTTTCTCACCAGCACATGAAGCAGCTCCTGGCTCTGCATTCAAAATTATTTAAACTGGCACAAGAAATCCATGCACCAAACCAAGCCCTTCATTGCCATGGTCAGTTCTTGCTCACCTCTATTTAATTAGTTTGATTAAAGTAGGCTGCACAAGCAGCAGCACCTGCTCAGTTAACAAGAACGTTGTTGCACAGATGTATTTTTGCACTCTTAAAAGATTAAAAGAGTTCCAAAGAGACTTGAAGCACTCCCCAGTGCAGCCTTACCACATAGACAGTCCGACTGTCCACATCCTTTGGGCGCTCACCCAGGGGTTGGCGTCTTCTGATTCTGGTTCCTTCCAAATCCAACTAAAAGGAAGGAGAAACGAGCATTTTCCATGAGATTACTGCCTACTTCAGCACCACTCTCACTACTGTTACAGCAGAGTGAAATGTGAAATACCTCTACAACAGATGAGCTTTTAACTGCTCGAGCTATCAGCTTCCCATCAGTAGTTAGTTTCTTCATTTTGTTGAAAGAAACGAGAAGTGATATGTCAACATCTAGGGGGAAAAAACAAACAAGGTGTAAATTATGAAATCGGGGAAAAGTGTTCTACTCAGACATTAAAACTCCACTAGTATGTCTGTAAACACTCTGGCAATCATTAGTACAGGACATAACTGTGCTGCCAAGGATTCACAGACAATTTTTACCACCAACACTCAAGTTTCAAGTACACCTATATTTCATTTTCTTTTTTGCTAACCTTTATCAAAGGAATTTTGTTCTTTTACCTCCCCACTGACAACAGTGGTCTCTGAAAAGCAAGGAAGAGAACCCCTCTTTGTGATGCAATTTGGCAAGACAAAAGCAATTTGCATTGAAAATGTGCCTGTGCTTCGAGCACTCAATTGAGTGTTTAACCCAGTGTGGCCAACACAAAGAGCCCCTGCCAGCACTTCAGCTGCAATGGGTCATGCTGCTAAAACCTTGACAGAAAATTAAGTAGTATTAGTCTTAATAAAAACTTAAGACATCCAAGCTCTAAAAAAGTAGGATAGGATGTATTTATTACGTTATTAATTATTTAAGTTGGCCCTTTATAAAAGGGCTTTACAAGGAATAAAATTTACCTTAAAGTTTGAAGAGTTTTTTTTTAAAAAAAAATGGCTTCAAGGTCAGTATAATTGAGGACTATGGCAAGCACTTAGAAAGCTACATTCTCCACACAACACAACTGGATTAATGATTTACATTTCAATTAAATATGGACTCCTTAAGAAAAATAAGTAAACACTCCTAACCTCCCCCCCTTTATTTTTGTTTTGCTGGAAAAGGATCATCTTTTCCCAGACATACTGCACTGTGAGTCCATTTGATATAACACATGATTTAACAGTTATACTGATGGGCAATTTACCACACATGGTACTGATTTGAAAAGCAAAAACAGAGCAGTCACTGGGGCTTATGTGCAAATTAATTACTTGCCAATTTCTGAACCATTTCAGATCCAAGCTCAATTTCCTACTCTGAAGTCACAAATCAACCCCATCAAAAATTGTGTGAAGGAGACTCACAGTAGCTCTACACACAATACACAATTTCTTACATCTCAAACTTGTACAGAAAACACAAATCCCAATGACATTTTAATTTCTGCATGTATGGACACCACAGGACAAGTTACCTCCAAGTGCAAAATGACCCCTGATTCTTTATTCTTGATATAATGTGTTACCCAAAAGAAAATTAAGTCTCCCAAACAGTCATTTCCACCCTGGCAGATGCCTCTAACTTATAGCTGATACCAAAGGAAAAGAAATGAGAAACACCAAACATAATTTCTAAAATCCAGTACCACACTCTGATTTCCAGCGTGGAACTTCTGCCTTCCTCCAGGAGCATATGGGCACCTCAAAATAACTTGTAACTGTCACCAGCAACGTAGGGAAGAAGAAAAGTGAAACACAAATGTTTATTGAAATAAATTGAATATAAACTTACACCCATCTCTGGACTTCTCTATTTGTTCTCGGAGAAATCTGTCTTTGTGGAGATTTACATCACCAAACCAGAAATCCACCTGCTTGGCTATATCTGCCAACACCTGTTTAACCCTTGACCTCTTCTTCTTCTCTCTCTCCTTTTTCTGTTCAGTGCTTTCTTCTTCCATGGCTTTGTCTCTCGCTGTTTCTGTCTCCATTCCTGTCATTCTGTCAAATGAGAGGCAAATACAACCATCGAGAAAAATCACAATTGTTTTATTTCAAGGTGTAAATATTCTGGGTTTGTCTTCTGCTCTGAGAGCAGAAAAGGAAGGAAACTGCTTGCTACAAAGAACCTACTAAATCTAAAAAGTAGACATTGCTAACAATCATGGCAGGTCTGGCAATAGCAAGGTTTGTTTTAAAAACTGGCTTTATTATGTGAAAAATGCATACCACTCAGCTGTCAAGTGCCTGCCCAAGGGCAGTAATTCAATAAAGTCTTAAATTTAATGTCAAAACAAGGTCTGTCAGAACCACACAATCAGGCCCCTAGAAATCCAAGACTAACTACAAGTAACTTTATGTACAAACTCAACTTACCTTTGAAAATATAAAACCTTTTTAATGCATTAATTAACCTTTCTTCTTACATTTCAATTCCTGTCCTGAAAACTGCCAGTCACCACTTCAGCACCTCATTTCACAAATGCAAAAAAATGGAAGAAAAGAAAAGAAAAAAAAAAGCCATGCTGCCAGAAGCAGACAGCTTTTGGAAAATTAAATTAACACAAAAATTAAAGTAATTAATGTCGCAATCACCATATGAAAGACTTCTCAGCCCTCTGCCAAGGCAGCCCAGAAGGAAAGAGGGAGCAGAGCCATCAGAGAGGAAGCCCACCTCGACAACAGGATGGCGAAATGGAAATGGTCTCCGAATTATTGTGCAAATCAGGCTTCCTCAGCCGGAGATCAGTTTCTCTCCCCGCTGTGAGCTGCCGACTCAAGGCAGTGAAAGGTCAGCAGTTCCCTTGAAAAGATAAGCCAGGTAGAACTCCCGGCTAAGCAAGTTCAAGCTCCACTCAAGCCCTTCGGCACTTTTTTTATATTAATAATCAGCAGACTACACTGCTTAGCTGAGGGCTGCAGTGAGGTGCACCACGAGGGTAAAGCATTGTTACGGCATATTTGTAGTGGCTGAACAGCATTAAACTACCATGTTAAGTGTGGCTCATGTACAGCAGAGATTCGTTTCAAGAAGTCACTCAGCCCTCGGACTTCCTTCGCAGGAGAGAGGTTCTCACTCAAGCTTAAAGAAAAGCAGCTACAAGCCACATTCTGGACTTCTGCCTCACTTTAAAGGGGCTTTAGAAGTGAAGCTTTGAGAAAATTACTTTGGAGCTTAAAACAGAGAATCAAGAGTAAACGTCAGCTCTGAACATGTACACATGAATTCAAGGAATTAATGTAACAATCACCATATGCCAAGTATAATGTAGTCTCGATTTTTCACTTGTCAACTCTTACACTGCCAGCACTATCCTGATAAACAATTCAAATTAGAAGAAAGCAAAAGCTGAGTCAAAACTTCATTCTCATACAGCCAAACATCTCAAATGAAATAAAATCTCAGTGCCTCAATATGCCAGAGGGAAATCAGGAAAATGACTGACAGTGAAGCAGGGGAAGGAACATTAGAGAAGCAAAGATAATGTGAATTAAAATAATACAACTCCACACACATCTACATAAACTTACCTGTGGTATTTAAAAAGTAAGCACTAAACATCAGTGTTAACCTGTATTCAAACCCAACTTCTATTTTTATAAACACCTAGAAAACATAACAAAAGTTAACTGTAATCCAAGGTCTAGAAGAAACAGGGTACAGATATAAAATATACCTTATTCTTCTAAGCATTGATACAAACGCTTGTTTGCTTTGGGCATTTTAAATAGCAAAACTGGGTAAGAGAAAGACTAATTAAAAATACTTTATATACAATGAAAATGCCTTCATATAGTCAGGAGCAACACTTGGCCTTCTGGGCATTTACTGCAGAATAAATCCAAGTATCCAGCAAACCTAAAAATACTTAAAAAGACACATCCTGTAATGTTTTCACAGCCATACAGACACAGGCAGAGCTGCAGCAATGAAGTTTCTACCCTGTCTTTTAACTTCTCTCCATGCAAAGCAAGGTAAAAAAGGTCAGGAGATAAATACAGGGCCACCTGCACACACTTCTTAACCTAAAATCAGAGAAGCTCCTGCTCGTCTCTCATTTTACGCAACAAAGCCAATACCTCATTTTAAAACTACATTTAAGGTGTTTAATAAATTTCATCAAACTGGTGTGCTCACTAACAGAAAAAGCTTTGCTTCCACCTCACAGGGACGAGTGTTAAGGCTGTTTGCAGACAGAGGGAGACCCCCTATGACAGTCCTACCGTAGTTACCTTTCCTTCCATCATTATAGGAGGTGAAAAAGTGGATTTATTTGTGTTCAGGAAGTGACTGGATGTAGAACTCAGTGCTCTAGTCTAACTGACTGGTCAAAGGTTGGACTCTATGATCTCAGAAGTCTTTTCCAACTTAATCGAGTCTGTGATGATAATTCAGATATATGCCCCCAGCACCATGATTACCTAGATTCATCTATATGACAAAAAAAGGGCAGCCCAGCTTCCCTCACGCTGAGGGAGGACTATGCAGTGGCTAAGGTACCTCAGGTGAATTTTGTGACCTGAAAACTAGTTTCTGGTCCTTCCCTGTTGAGGAAAACCAACTTATTAAGGAGCTGAACAAGCAGCAGAGCTGATGAAGGGAAGCAGCAGGAACAAGCAGGATGGAGTGGGGTACAAAAGCCAGGTGTTCTGCTGTCCTGTTTGCACCTGCACTGGACAAGAAACACCGAAAAACTGTAGAACTTCATCTTCTTTACCCTTCAAATAAAGTGAAAACACACAGCATGAAACAATTTTTCTAGCCCTTATACCAACCAGCATAGCAACTAGCTAAATCCTGCTTGTCCTGAAGTCTGACCACCACACACTTAGCACTGCAGATGCTGCTGCTGTCAACGACTCACGGGCCTCGCATGGATAAAATATGAAAAAACACAAGTACAGAGTAGCCCAAAGTCTATTATTGCTCGTATCTCCCCTCTAGGGGAGCTTGACCCCACACAAGACCCAGCAGCATCTCCTGAGGGGAGAGCCGCCTCAGCGCCCCGGGGCGGCGACGAGCCCTCCTCAGGAAAAGGGGATACGATACCATGGGGTGGGCATGCGAGGGAGGGCAGGTCGGGGCTGAGGGGATGGGGGGCGCTGATGGGACTGGGACAGGCTGAGGGGACAGCCCGCCATCGCCTGAGGGCAGGTCCGGGCTGAGGGGACGGGGGAGCGCTGATGGGACTGGGACAGGCTGAGGGGCGGTCCGGGCTGAGGGGACAGCCCGCCATCGCCTGAGGGGACCGGGGCGGGCTGA
>WBMV01006161.1:945744-963386 GCA_013396655.1 Campylorhamphus procurvoides
GGACCAGCCCCGCGGCCGGCAGCGGCGCGTGCGCGGCGGGAGGCGGGGCGGGCGGCGGGCCACGTGACTTCCTTCCTTCCCGCCCCCGGCGGCGCGGTGACGTCACGCCGTGCGCCGCCCGGCGGGAAGGTTGAAGAGGCGGCGGTGACGGAGCTGCCGGTCCTGTCCCAAGCCTGGCCCTAATCCTGGCCCTGGGGTTATCCCCGTCCTGAGCCTGGCCCCGGGATGCCTTGGTAGGACTACGGTGCCATGGAGTGGGGGGGAAATGCCGCCGCGGTCCCTCAGGGTTCCCTCAGGGTATCCCCGCTGTGCCCCCACCTTTCTCCGTCCCAAAGCAATTCCAGCAGGGAATGCGGCGGGATGAGGGGCTGGAGGCAGTTGTGGGGTTGGCAGCATCCCTGCACCTACGGAGGAGCTCCAAGGGCACCCATTCCCAAGGGTTTTCACCATATTAAGCACCCAAGGATGTGGCAGCCACGGGAAACAGCGCTGGGTCTTCCCCCCCCTTCACATTAAGTATTTCTCACTCCCCTACAAGCCAATTTAAAATTAATTTTATGGTTATTTTGTGGTCTAACGCTAAATGCGCAAAGGGGTTTGGGCTTCACGGATGGCTGGCTGGCAGAGTCAGTTGAGTTTTGCATAGAACGCGTGTTTTGCACCAATTAAACATGCATGGCCGGCCCCACACCTGTGGCAAATTGTTCTGGTTGCAGCTTCTCTCTTGTCTGTTTGGGGTTTTTATTTTTACTGCAGGAGAACTTCTTTTAAGGGGAGGGCAGAAGCGAGCTCTGTGTCAAATTGTTCTCCGCAGGTTTCCCTCCCAGCTCTGGTGAATTCTGACCATTTTCCCGTTTCTCAGGCTGTGTGAAGAGGGGAACGTTTGTTAAATGAGCTCTTGGTGACTGTTTTGACAAAGCAATGGCCTTTCAAGAATTTACTGTAAGTGGTTTTTAACACTGTGTGCCATTCTTAGGAAGAAGTTAAAATGCTGTAGCTGCTGTATTATTTAAGCATCTTCTTACTTGTTATTTTTCAACATTTTGTATGTTTAAACAGGTGTTGTACACTCACCAAAAGACAAAAAAAGCAAAGACATGGCAAGATGGAGTTCTGAGGATTAGGACTGGCAGAAATCAGGTGAAAACTCAGATTTAGGACTCTTGCATTGAATACTATCTGCTACTGCTGGAGTGCCAGTGTAGTTGCTCTGTGAAAAAACTGATTATTTAAAATCCCATTTTCTCGTTTCAGGCCACATTGTTTGATGACAAAGGACAATCCCTGGAGAGTATTTTTATAAAGTCTCAGGTATTGTTTGTTTGGAGCTCTTATTTTTATGCTTGATTGTGCTTTGTGTTGCAGGCAGTATCTCAAACACTTGTTTGGTAACTACAATAGTAATTTTTTCTTGTTGTGGATATAAAGCTCTGTTGCAAATAATGGAAAGGGAAAACAGCTGCTTTATTGATAATTCTTCTTGTTTTTATGGAGCATTATCCCTTTGGGGTAAAGGCAGTGTTATAACAGTAATATATTAAATAAGCATAACTTGAAGTTAAGTGCTAATGCTTTCTAGTATATATATATTTCTTTCTTTCTATGGCACCTGTGATACACTGGTGTAAATATCTGAATTTTTTACACATAAGTACTTGAAAGACTGTATTTATTTAAAATAAATTTATATATGACTGTTTTTTATATATCATTATTATGTACTTTCTGCTGCTCCCTCCTTTCTAGGTGGCTGCTGGAGATGATTTAGAAAGTGAAAGATATTTAATCACAGTTGAAGCAGTAAAAGTGAATGAAAAACCTTCTGAGGACCAGCCAAGGCAAGCAGAGGCTCCAGCAGTGGATAGAAATGGTGTAAAACCTGGTCTTCTGCCATCAAGGCATCTCCCTGTCGGCTTGAAAAGGAAGTTTACGGTGTGGCTTTGTTTAAAATGTTTATGTCTGATGTTCAGCATTTGCTTTCAACAAAATGGGGATTCATTTCACATACAAATTTTTTGTTCTAGGGGTTCCAAGTGCCACGCCAAGTTGAACAGAAAATACCAGCCACGGAAAGTGAAGAAAAAACAACACTGTTGCCTTTATCTAAGCAGTGCCAGGGGACTCTGCCAGCCAAGTTTTACATCAGCTCTCCGTTATTTGCCACAATTCACAAGAAGGATGCAGACACAAATCTCTCTGGGAATTCTCAGGAAGGTGGATGTAGGGAAGACGACAGAGAACACATGTCTGTCTCCTCGCTGCTTGCAGCTCCATTTATCAACAGGTGTGAGGGGACAGAGCAGCAAAACTCTGCTCAGTTTGCTGTGAAGCCACAATCTCTTCCTGTTGCTGGGCAAACTGGCCCCGGGGCAGTGTCCCACAACATCAGGAGCACGGCACAGATCCTTGCCCTTTTGAAGGCTAAACCAGCACAAGGACATGGAGAACAAACATCTGCAGTCACGCAAAGTCTCTCCAGCTTCCAGGCACCAAAAAATGCACATCTGTGTGACCAAAAAGGCACGGCCCCACCTGCGTTTTCAGGTGCCCCTGCCGAAGGACTTGTTCCAAATATTCAGCACCTGCCTCTTGCAACGGGAATTGTAAATGATAGGAAGCACTGGAATGCTGAAATGTCTCTAAATCTGGCTGAGCAGCCTTGTGGTGAAGAAGCCACTGGACAGGGACAGGACAAAAAGGTAAATAATTTAAGTCAAGATTTACAAGACCGCTGTAACACAAATAGTTGCTTCCTGCCTGAGTCTGCCCTAAGCAGAATGAGTGACAGTCAGTTTGTCCCATCCTCAGGTGACACTTCACCTTCAGCAAGTCCAGTCACCCTTGAAAACAATCCCTCTGGATACAGGGAGTGTTCAGGGACTAAGGATCTTAGGGAGGATTCAGCTGTGAGGATGCAGAGTGAGCTTCAGCCCAGACAAAATTTAGAGGGAGTGCTGAGTGACCCGGGGCTCTCTGTGGATGTGACACTGGCTGAAGCTGGAGTCACAAAGGAGGAATTAAGTTTGCATGGCAAAGACTGCAGTCCTGATGAAGAATTGATGGAGGTTAACTTTAATCTAATGGACACTTTTGATTTTAATGACACAGACAGTGAAGATGTGTGTGAAAGAGATGTGGAGAAGCTCACTGAGGGAGACATGCTTTCACAGAGTCCAGATTGCCTAGAGAGAGAAGCAGCAGCACAAAGTGCTGCACAGGGACCTCATTCCTGCTATGAAGGAGTGACACACAGCAAAAATGAAGTCAAGTGTTCAGCACCTGGCAGAGAGAAGGATGGAAATGACTGCACTGGGGGTGTTTTGTCTGAGCTGTATGAAAACAATGTCAGAGATACCAGCAGACTTGCAGAAGACTCTGCAAACCAGACCAAAATTGAGGGGGAACTTTTGGGTGATGAACACAACATAAAAGAGATTAATGCAAGTCAATTAAGTAGTGAAGCCACAAGCAATAGTGAGGATCTGGATGGCTGTGCAGCACTCACCATTAATGGCACACCATGGATAAGAAGCCAGCACTCTGATCTTTTGCCTGGTGACACAAATGTTAAGGAATGGCATCCTGAAATTAGTATGTTTGAACCAGCTGGAAGTATTTCAGATATTTCTCCCAGCAGAATAATTTCTGCCACAGACAGAAGCACTGAAGAAGGTGTTACACAGTTTGGGTGCAGGGAATCCCCAGGTGTTGGCTCAGAACACTTCTGGGGTCCTAGAAAGGATGACATTCAACCAGGCAGTCCTTTGCTGGCTTTGTCCCAGAAATCAGGTCTTAGCAGTGGCTCATTCCAGTTTACTGCAGAAGACCATCAAAAGGTGTTTGGCGTTTCACAGGAGGAAGATGCTCTCATTTCCAAAAGTTCTGTGCATCTTTTAGGAACAGGCCATTCAACTCCAGAGGAAACAACAGCTGAAACAGAGTTTGAAAATGCAGAGAGCATAGATGCCTCTCATGAGACCTGCAGAGGTGAAAGAATAGGGGTGGATTGCCTGAAATGCTCAGCAGTGGCTGAAAATTCCTCAGGTCTCCCTGACTTGGTGAATGATATCGCTCTTCTGAGAGCTTTGACTCAGCACAGCACAGCTTTAGAAAGCTTGCAAAAGATGGAGGAGAATAACAGCCTGCTCTGTGAAACAGGGACTTCCAAGGAGACATTTGAACCCCTTGTGAGAGATGAAGGTTAGGTCAGCTTCTATTGTAAAGTGAATTCTGTATGTCTGTACCTGTTTGACTTCAGTACTCTTCTCTCTCTTGGACAATTCATGTTCAGAAATGGTATTTTTTGAGTGATGTGTTATGCAGGTTCCCTCATGCAATTTTTAGTGTTTAAAGTGACATTGTGAGCTCCAAGTCTGTGTCTTTGCTTTAGTTCAGTTAAATCCTAGCTGTGCAATTCATTACATTGGTAAGGTTTGTAAGCCCAATAAATATTCACCTGTTTTCAAGTTAAAACCTCCAACTTCTAACTGTAACTCATTATGCTTTTCCATCTCTTGTAGCTATAAAAGAGTTTACAGAAATGCCTTACTCAGAAAGTGTACAGGCATCTTCCTGTTCATACTTTGAGTCTTCTGGCCTTATGGTAACCCATTTTTAACTACATGTATTTATCTGTACAAGATAAATGTTGTCCACCAGGAATAAAATTCTTGGTTAGAGGCATTGATAGAGGATGTACTCTTGCAGACCCTTTTGCCAATAAACATTCAGGAGGCCTCATGTATGACAAGAAACTTAATGGAAACTGTAATGTTTAGTTGTGTTTAATATCACATTAGTACGTCTGGTACTTCTTCCCTGCTATTCCATTCCTAGAAATTTTAGTATTTGGGTTGAAAAATACTGGGAAATGTTTGTGTTTGATACTCCACATTGATTTTTGTCTAATGCTATTAATAGTCTCTTTCTTTCAATCCATTCAAAGCTTAAAGAAAGATTTTAGGCATAGATTTTTATCCTGTCATGAATTGTTCTGGCTTCCAAATAAAAAGGCTGTAATTGAAATGATTCTTTTGTATAAATACAAGAGATTTGTTGGCTTAAGTTTTAACTTTATGCGGTTATTATTAAATGGTTATACTGATTAGTTTTTGATACTTTTCTATGCAGCCCAACTGTGTGGACAGTTTATTACAGGAGACAGAGCCATATATTCTGCCAGTAGCAGCAGCCCAAAGAGACCCTGGGACACCTGAGTGGCAACCAAAGGTACCATTTTCTGTGTGAAATGTAATAAATACTGTGTCTTAAATTTCAGCTAAATGGCTTTCTGTTTGTAATATATTACAGTAAGTCCTAATAAAATTTTAACCAGTCTCATAATGGGCTTCTCACTGTTTTTTAGTACATTTCCCTGTGGGAACGTTTGCCGAGAAGACTTTTAAACTCAAATTGCAAGAGAATAAAACCAGAGTTTTTGTTTCTCCTCTGCGGTTTCCAACAGATTGTTTTTGTTGCATGTATGCAGAGTACTGTAGATAGTTCCAGAGCAGCATTTCTTTCCAGTCAGTGATAATTCCAATGTATTGTGTAGCCTGTTGCATTCCAAGGGTACCAAGTAAAGGGATCAGCAGCTAGTGAGATGATGTTGAGAGCTCCCTGCTCCCAGCTAGGATGGCAGCAGTACCCAGAAAACATGGACTTTGCAGCTGAGACATTTCTCTCACCCCTGTTTTCAAGCAATTATGGCCTTTCTGACTTCAGACAGGTAAAACATTAACTTGGCTTTTTCCCCTGTGATGAGTTCACTCTGAAAAAATGGAAGATAAGCAGTTTAATTTCTAGCAAGTTCTTGCTCATGCTTTTTTTTATTAAGTCTCCAGGTTCCAGAAGTCTTCATGAGGATGATACTGCTGTTATCAGAGAAGGGAATTTCCAAGTGAAGTCTGATGTTCTTGAAGAGGCAAGAATGAATCGGTCCCGTAAGTGGAAGTAAAAGTTAAAAGGCAGCAACTGGCCTCAAAATTTCCATGTAACTCCTGTCCTTCATGTGTTTTCCCTAGCTCTGGCATTCGACATGCATCCTGAAGTGCCACCATGGACCATGTCAGGCTCACCTTCACGTTCTGACCCAGGACAAGCACAGTGGGCTTCCTGGGAACCTGGCAAGGTGTGCATTGACTGTCTCTCCCATAGATTTTTGGCTGTATTTCCTCTGTGTTCATGGCAGTTTCTTATTTTTGAAGCTGTTTTATCTCATCTCTGAGAGACACTTCAGTTATTTAGAATTATGAGAGAAGAGTGATAAGAGCACTATAACCAAGCTTTTCCTTTTCTAGCCATTCCCTTAACATGTTAATTCTTCATCTGCAGATTTCATCAGAACTGACTCCTTCATTTGACCCAGACTTTACAATTTCCCCAGCTTCAGGAAATGAGGAAACTATTGGAGCCATCCAGGAGCCTCTGATACACAGGATCTTACCAAGTGAACCAGATTTTTTTCTCAGTAAGAAATTACAGGTTATAATTGCACTTTTAAAGTATTTTAGCTGGAAAATCTCTGAGGATTTTTGAAGCAGAGTGAGTTGTGCCATTAGAGACAGTTACTCTGCCAATTTTATTCTCATGAAAGAGACTTCAGTAGAGGAATTTAGTTTTATAAAGAAAAATCAGCTTCTATTTTGGGGGAAATAAAGGCTGTAAGCTAAAGCTTCTAAGTTATATTTATGTTTTTATTTATCTGCTTTTAGTTTTCTTCCATATTTGGCTGTTCTCTGACCCACTTCTACTTGACACCTATCAATGACTGTCACTATTGATCATGAATTTAGTCAAAATGATGCTTTTTGGTGCTAAAAGCTGATTTATCTATGCTGTTTAGCATTAATTCACAGGTTTTGGGGTGATCTTTCTGGAAAAAGGAGCAAATGTTAAGCTGGTGCTTTCCAGTTGACAGCTGTCAGTGATCCACCAAAACTATCAGAGTAATGACCTCCAAAACACAACCATGTTTAAATAATTAATTTTTATACAAGCAGAATGGCTATATAATGTGTTCTGAATATAAGGATTTAAAAGAGGTAAAATTAATTAAAAGAACCACACCAAATGAGTTATGGTGTATGTGAATTCCGTGTGGTAATGCACAGCCATGATCCAGAGAGTTTCCCAGTTAGAAGGCAGGATGTCAAAGAAAGAACTTAGAATTCCTTCCTTATCCTTCTGTGCATCTGAAGTGCCATCCCTAAGTGCTACAAGTTGCTTGTAAGATGTGTTTGCCCTACAGCACGCGAGAAATCCAGCTACCCAGAGGAATGCAGCCTCCCAGGATTCAAACCCAAGATCAAAACACGGACTCCATTTGTCACTCTTCCTGCCACCGAGGAGATTCCTGATGTGTTTTATCCCACTGACAAGGAAGAGGTCCAGCAATCCTTGGGCTTTTCAGGAGCCAATTTATGCTACGAGCCAGTGGAATTTCCTAGGAGTGCTCCTGGCCCCGAGGACAGGAATTATGAGACCTTTGTGTTTGGGGAGGACACTGAAGATGGACAAAGGGAACCTGTGCTCCCTAATGTGACTTCCCAATACAGACAAAGCAAGTGGCTGAAGTATCAAAACAGTGCTCAGTGTGACCTGATCCCTCAAAACAGCGAGGACATGGAAGAGACTGATGCCATCTGTGCCCAGAGCATCCTTGGAATGCTGCTGGGTGACACAGGAGAGAGCAGAGCTGGGAATCCAAGTGCTCTGGGCTCTGCCCCTGTGCTGCCAGCCAGGAGCTCCCCTGGGCAATGCTGTGCAAGCAGCACCCCCCCAGATTGGATTTCAGAGGGGAAGTTACTTTCTCTGCACTTAACTCAGGCACCTTTGGCTGCAGCAACACAAAAGGTGTTGAGTCACCTGAGCTGCCACGCCGGAGCGGGAGAGGGCCAGGTGTGTAACTGTTCAAGCAAATACAGTTGTAAGTGGCAGAAACACATTTTGCCAGCCAGAGTAACTGCATTTCTCTGATTTCCTGCAAGGTATTATCAGTAAGATTGGGTGAAATGTTTCCACCTATGTAGCAACACAAACTAGTCCCAGCTGCAGAACAGCAGCTGCTCGTGTGTTTTCTGAAGTGCCTCATAATTTGTAAAGGTAATTTCATGGCACACACGGTGACAGATTTCAGGTTTTAATAAGAATGTTGATGGCAGGAGGATGAATTAGAAGCTGTTGGGCTGTTTTGTCATCTATAGTTGGTAAAGATGTGTTTGCATGAAGGGTTTTCCTTAGTTGTGGTATCAGCATCGTTTTAATGAACACCTATAGTTGCTTCAAAGCTCAGTCTCTGACTTGAGAATATTACAAATTTCTTCAGTTTTCTTTGTGGAAAAGAAAGTTATGGCACTGAATAAATACTCATATAGTGTATACATATATTTATATATATATGTGTGTGTGGTACTGCCTTCCCTAGCATTCTACTACCTTTGCTATATTTTCATCTGATTTATTTCTGTACAAAAATGCTGTTAAAATGGGGTTTGTGTGCTCCTTCACAGTGCTGAAAAACATGATTTTTCAATTAGATAATTTACTTCTCAGCCTTTGGAAGTATTATTATTACATGCAGGCTGTTTGTCCAAGGGCAGATTTTAATCTCAAGGTAAATCCTAAGTGGCAGCCCAAGATCTAGGGATAAGTGTTTTTCTCATTCGGGATCTTGCAAGTTTTAATGGTTTACTTTTCTGGGTCGTTTTAGGACATAACCATTTCTGAGTTGTGTTTTCCTAATGTGGATAAAGTGAAACATGCTAATCTTCCTAAAAGAAAGATTTCCATCCCAGCTGTGTTTCAGTCTCATGTTCACTACAAACAGGTTTTTAAAGCTGCTCTGACAGGTAAGTCTGACATTGTATTATGCAAAATGCTGTGATGTTTAAACAATGAATTTCTGAAGCTTCACAAAGCAGGATAACAGGGACAAAAATCCTCAAAATCACCTATTTGAACAACCGGGTGTATTTGATTTTTTATATATATACTGAAATACATTCAGTCTATGCCCAAAATTGCAAAGGCAAACCAAAAGAAACACACTTCTGTTCAACTATGTAACCCCAGGCCCGTTTTCCAGTCTTAAGATTCCTAACTTTTTTCCCCTATAATATGTGTATTTGACAGTTGTGTGGTTTCTTTTAGGACTCAGGTTAACTATTTTGATTTGGGATGGAAATCTTCAAATGCAAATATATTTGTTTGAATGTTCTGTGCCCGTGTAAGCGTTTCAAGTCTGCACTAACTCTTCCTTTATTCTCCTTCCTCTCTCAAGAACAATTGAACATAATGCTGTTTGAGCTGTCCCAAAGACTGCACAACGCTCTCTCCAAAGTTGATATATCATTTTACACTTCAGTGAAGGATGGGCAGAGCCAAGAGAGCTGCGTTCCCCTCTGCAACCACATGCACCCTGCTAAGCTTGTCATGGTTAAAAAAGAAGGGCAAAACCAGGTGCTGTTTATTCCCTGTGTTTTTACAGTTTGGGGTGAGAGGGCTAGTCCATTGTTTTCCCTTTTTTCTTGCTTTAGTGCTCATGGTCTTTTCTTTCCCTCCCTCCTCTCCTTTCCAGGGCCGTTTGTTCTATGGCTGTGATGCCCCAAAAGCTGAGCAGTGCTCATTTTTCAAGTGGGCAGATGATGTAACCCCCACACAGGCAAAATGCAGACCGAGTGCAGTGCTCCATGACCTCAAAAGCATTGGGACATACCTCAGAAGCCAAAAGATTGCTCTCTATGAGGAATGCCAGCTTTTGGTGAGGTATTCCTGAAACGCTGTGCACTTTTCTGGAGTGCTGGGTGAATTCAAGGTTTATAAATATTCCAGTAGCTCGGGATTTCAGCAACATTTAACAAACATTTTCACTCTGTTTAAAGAGGCTACAGTTCTATAAAGACATGTAAGAGCCCAATTAGTCAAGGAATGATATTTATAGCAATGGCATTTCTTTTTATTAAGAATCAAAACTGCTTACCAGCAACTTGATTAATGAAATCCCTTACAACTGCTGCATTTGAATTCTCATTCATTTAAACTTAACTGAGAGAATTTGATTTATTCTCCTCAAGGTCCTAATTTTAACATTAGAAGTTGTATCAAGGGCTATTCTCTGCTGTTTAACTGTAGAGGAAACAATTTAATTATGGCTGAATATGAGAAGTATTTTGCAGTCAAGAGAAAAGTGTTTAAAACTTGTTAATATATAAGATGATGAACAAGTACCATCATATTTGGTCCATTCTGTGGAGCTTCCTTATTTTTGGTGCTGAATCCAAAACATGCCAGTTGTTTACATGCTTTTCCTTGAAATTACAATTTCACAGGAAAGCCTTTGAAATTCAAACCCAGCGGTACAGTAAGTTCAAGAAATTTATGAACAGTCCTGCCAGCTTAGACAGTGATTCCAAACCCAAATTATACCTCAAATTAAGCAAAAAGGAGCATTCTTCTCTCTACAGCAAAGGTAAGCACTTCTTAAGCATCAGGTTTAAAAGGTGGCAGTAGAAGAACCTTATGAGAACTCTTGATTTTTTGGGTTTTTTTGATTTTTTTTTTTTTAATAGATGATATTTGGGTTGTTTCAAAGACTCTGAACTTTGATCCCATCGATACTTTCATTGCAAGCAGCGCTTTCTTTGGACCATCCTCCAACAATGAAATAGAACTGCTACCACTGAAAGGCTACAGTCCCTCAAACTGGAGATCAAACAGTGAGTTCTACCCCAAATAATTCAGAATTGTGGCAAAAATCCAGCCAGCAATGAAGGATGAGATTAGAATTTCTCAAATCTGACATGATTTCATTCACAGTATTTTTTCCCCTTGTATCTTTGAATATGTAATTTGAATACAGTACTGTAGGCAATTAAACCTGGAAAGTAGCTGGTACATGCTAAATGGGTGAGGAAGAAATGAGAATAATGTAAATAATGTATGAAATAACATAATATAAATTGCAAGTTTACTGTCAGAGTGTAAGTGACAAGAATATTTTGTTACTGTTCTTGAAAAACAAAATACAGAAACCCCAAACAACTCATTATGGAAAATATATTTATAGAAAACCCCATGTATTAAATCTGTGATTTTGCAAAGGTTTTTTCATTCTGTTGTTGAATTGAGCAAAAGTTTGGGAATTGTTTTGTAAATAGAAGAGAGAAAATCAGCTAATTACTCTTTTGGCATTTATAATTCATCTATTTAGCTGCTTTGAAATCCTGGCCCATTTAATTTCTCCCTAATTTCATTTTTTGGTGGCCTTTTCAGTGTGTGTTCACGCCTTGCTGGTTTGCAATGCCAGTGGTGAGCTGGCATCCTTAAGGAATATGGAGGAGCACTTCAATCCATCCACATTACCACTAATCCCACACCTACTAAAAATGTAAGTTACTGTTCAGAGATACTGTGAGCAGGTCCTGAACCCTCAGCAGTTCATTGTTGGCTCACTGAGAATATCAGAATTAAGAGATAGAAATTATACGATATCACAATTTGGCTGTGGGGTTTTTTCCCTTAGGAATTTTCATTCTGAAAATGCTACTAAAAGACCCAGCAAGAGAAAATTTATTCCTCCTGCCATGAGCTTGAAAAGCTCAATGACATCTGGCCCTGTCAGCCCTGAAGTGGCCATGGGACTGGCTAAAGAGATGATCCAAAGGTTCTCCCTGAACCCGGACCAGGCGACATCGCTGATTCACATCGCTTGCATGATGACCTCGTGTGGGAATGCCAAACCAGAGGAAGAACATCAGAGCTTCCCCATCACAATCATACGTGGTATGCGCCAAATTTCTGGGGAATTTGCTGCTACTCTATCTTTGCAAAAAGGCTGGTTAATATGTAATGCCAGTTTTAATGAAATATTCCAGGGATAAAAGAATACACTTGTCTCCTTCCTCATAGACTTAAAATTCCAGGTGAACTTAAAGGCACGTTCAGTGTTGACTTGTTTTAAATACAGCCCCAAAGCTGAGCTTGAATAAGCATCCTCTATGTATGGAATATCCTTATAAACTCTTTTTAACACTGTTGTCCTGACCTACTTCATGTATCTCCTGGAAATTACTTTCTGGAGGCGATGTCTGATAATGGCCTTGAGTCCTGACCTACTTCATGTATCTCCTGAAAGTTAATTTCTGGAGGAGATGTCTGATAATGGCCCTGACATTATACACCTATTCTGTCAGCACAGATCTTTTCATCCTTGAATTCACTTCTGCCTTTTACAGGATTTCACAGAAGTACTGAGCTTTTTCCTAGAAACATCTGTACACAAAATCAGTGTGATTTAGTTTCTCCTACTTATTTCCTTTCATATTGAAACCACTTTTTGTGATGTATCAGCTTTGCTTAGTTATCATGTAATTTTTTTCTATTACACAATATTCCTTGCTGGTTTATTCTTCCTCCTGTCTTTGTTTTATCCCTTTTCAAA
This sequence comes from Campylorhamphus procurvoides, assembly GCA_013396655.1. Lineage (NCBI taxonomy): Eukaryota > Metazoa > Chordata > Aves > Passeriformes > Dendrocolaptidae > Campylorhamphus > Campylorhamphus procurvoides. Next base: position 958,184 of record WBMV01006161.1, read on the forward strand.
ATGCGTAAAAAGCTAATAACATCTTGGTTCAAAGATTATTTTAAAAATCAGTATTGAAAAGCAGCTGCCATAAACTTAAGTTTTCAGATCCTTTCAAAGTAAATACAGTGGCAATAATGACATTCCCAGTACAGATACCACTGCCTTAGCTTTTTTAGGCTGTCAGGCCTGTTAATCTAGTGAAAATTTTTAGTTACTGCACAATAATCATCTCTTAAATTCTTTATTCTGAGCACATGTCTGAGGGATGTGGATGCAAATACATCTATTATTTAATGTATTGATGAGACTCCTTAGCAAGTAATGCATGTATTCTGTTAGAAAATTAATGAGAAATACTTTAGCTTCCCCTTTTCTGTAATCTTTTATAAACATTTTACAGGCAGTAAATGCTAAGTGTAAGGTAACTGGTTGCCCCTGGATACTCGAAGCTGCTGAAGGAAGCATGTGCAGTGTTTTTACAGGAATCACAAAATAACTGAATTTAGTACTGATTAAAACTTTCTAGAAAATTTTCTCGTGTAACTTTGGCTTTTTCTTTCAAAACACCAGGTGTTTTTGGGGCTGGCAAGAGCTACCTGCTGTCTGTGGTGATCCTGTTCCTCGTACAGCTCTTTGAAAGCAGTGAAGCTACAGAGGGTCCAAGGCCAACCCCATGGAAACTTCTGATTGCTTCTTCCACCAATGTTGCAGTTGACAGGATACTGCTGGGGTGGGTTACTGAGGCTTTTACAGACTCTGCTTCCCAAAATAATAATGCACTTACATGGTAAAGATCAATGTGCTGGTATTAAAAGACTGTGGCCCTAGTTATTTCATCTTGTTAATCGCAGGAGTTTGTTTTCTTTAGTGTTCTTGATGTGTCTTTTAAAACCACTTTTAAAGTTTTCAAACTGTCTTTTTCCATTTCTGTAACCTCTATTGTCTCTTTTTCTTTGAAGCCTGCTTGATCTTGGATTTGAGGATTTTATCAGGGTGGGAAGTATTAGGAAAATCACCAAAGCAATTCTTCCCCATAGGTAAGAAACTTGTCCTTTATTGGATCTGAAGCAATTTGGGATAGGTCAGTGAATAGTTTTAAAGTACTGTTATCTATTATTATTTTTCTTTTTCTAAGCAGTGTTATTTTCAGTCACTGTAATGCATGCTACAAAATCTTTTTTGAAGTTTACATGCAGGCTCAGGAAATGAAAATGAGCAGCTGAAAGAGCTGCTTGCTCTCATGAAAGAAGATCTGACTCCAGCTGAAAAAGTCTATGTCAGGAAGAGCATTGAGCAGCACAAACTGGGGACCAATAAAACCATCCTGCAACAGGTACAGTCCATGAGATGGGATGGGCAGATGGGGATTCCTTGTGTCTCATCCATAAAACCCAGCAAATGGAAACTGGGAATTCCCTCCCACACCTGCCAAGCTCCTAGTTTTGAAAAATAAAGGAAGTGTTAAGTTTGATTCCACAGGTATAGCTTAGTGTCTTACCTGTGTAGGACTTCTCTGAGTTGAACTTGCAGTTCTTCAGTGGTATGAGACAAATTGTTTTTGAACTTTATTTCAATTTGATTTAATATCACTAATCTAATTTGCAAAGTGGAGAGAGAGAAAAACTTCTGAGCACAGCCAGTCTGCACTGTCACCTTGAAACTAAAATTTATATAGTTATAAAGGCTCAAAGATAAAAGACTGAGCTAAATCTATCCTGGAGTACTGTATCAACTGCCAAAGGGATTTCAAATATATTTCAAGCAACTTGTCATCAAAGTATTTCCTTTTATGATTACTGCTCCCTGTAGGAAAATCATCTCAATTTCTGGACTTTGCAGTGATTCCTCCTCAGTCCTAGACTCAGAAAGTCACAGCTTGTTGTAAAGGTATTGTAATAAAGGAGATCTGAGCAGTTTGTTGAGAACCACTGAGTGTGAGATAGTGTGTAGTAGAATTACTAAAAATAGAGGTGTACTCTACTGCTATGGTGATGTACTGCACAGAGATTAACTATGAAAGGATCCTAACTTTGTCTCCCTGTTTTCCCCTCCCTAATACAAGGTAAAAGTGGTTGGAGTGACCTGTGCTGCCTGCCCCTTCCCCTGCCTGAATGCCCTCAGGTTTCCCGTGGTGATGCTGGATGAGTGCAGTCAGATGACTGAACCTGCTTCTCTCCTTCCCATCGCCAGGTACAGCCCCCCTTTGTGCTTCAGCACCTCCTATAAGTGCCAAACACCACATCTTTTAAACACATGAACCCCAAGGTCTCACCTCAGAGAGCAAGAAGAGTAACTTTGAATTGAGGCTTGGCATTAGGTTACACTGTGGAAAGATGGAGAAGGGAGGCTGATGGAAAGCAACGTGACATACACACTTGGGTTAATGAACAGTTTAGCATCCTTTTTAGAACTTCTTTTGTTTTTTCATTCAGGTTTCAGTGTGAGAAGCTTGTCCTTGTTGGGGACCCCAAGCAGTTACCACCAACCATTCAAGGGTCTGAGAGTGTTCATGAGCAGGGATTGGAGCAGACTCTGTTTGACCGGCTGTGCTTAATGGTGGGTACTGCCAACCACACCTGTGGAAAAGGAATAGGGTGGAATTGGGGGTCCACTGAGGTCACTAGCAAAGTTCTCGTTTAGATGTCAGAGGACCAGAGATTCAGCACTGCAAATTATCATGGAATCATAGAATGCTCTGGGTTGGAGGGAATTTAAATGTCACTAGATCCAATCCCTGCCATGGGCAGTGACACCTTGCTCTAGACCAGGTTGCCCCGAGCTCCATCCAGGCTGGCCTTGAGCAGTTCCCAGTCACCCTTTATCCTTGTTTTTAGGGACATAAAGCAATACTCCTGCGGACACAGTACCGCTGTCACCCTGCCCTCAGTGCCATTGCCAACGAGCTCTTCTATGGAGGGAATCTCATAGATGGCATTTCTGAGGAGGACAGAGCGCCTTTATTGGACTGGCTTCCAACACTGTGTTTTTATAGTGTTAATGGCATGGAGCAGGTGAGTTCTTGAACACTTCTTACACATATTTCTTACATAAAGTTAAGTCAATGTTGTAGTCTCCCATCCATTCTATTCCTTTGTCCTTTCTGATTGTGAGACCCAGTTTGGAAATCTTTTTCCCTCTTTCCAGATTGAGCGAGACAACAGCTTTTATAATATGGCAGAAGCTCATTTTGCAGTCAAGCTCATCCAGTCTCTGGTTGCCAGTGGAATAGAAGGAGCTGCTATTGGTGTGATCACTCTTTATAAATCACAGATGTATAAGGTTTGTGGAGTGGATCATCAATAAAGGCGGGGGATTTTGAGTGTGTTTGTTCTAAACACAGGTTTTATTTCAGCTAGGAGGAGTGAACTAAAAGTGAGAAACAAATGGATGGGTAGTTTGCCATAATTGCTCTTTTGTATTAAAAGCATTTTGTTTCCCTCTAAATTAATAAAAATATTTTAATTCAAAGAATGATTAGAAAATATATTTTCAATTTGTTGTCCCTCCATACTGAACTCCCTAGTTTCTCAGCTCGTGTGCAGGCTCAGATCTGCTGGGTGTTTCCCCAAGGCAAGTGGTTGCCTGTGAGAAGCCAAACCTTGCCCATTTCTTTGCCCACAGATCCAGAGTTTGCTCGGCGGGGTTCACTCTGAGGCTTTTGAAGTGAAGCCTGTCCAGGTGTCCACTGTAGATGCATTCCAGGGGGCTGAGAAGGAAATCATCCTCCTGTCGTGCGTCAGGACCAGACAGTTCGGGTTCATCGGCTCGGAGAGAAGGATGAATGTGGCACTGACCAGGGCCAGGAGGCACCTGCTCATTGTGGGAAACCTGGCCTGCTTAAGCAGGAACAGGCTCTGGGCAAGAGTCATTCACCACTGCAAAGGTAAGAGGTTCTTTTCCAGGGGTGTGTAGCTCATCATTAATTAAATTATGCATAACGTGCTTTACAGTGTGTCTATACACTATATAATAATATAAAGTCTATGGTGTACATACTACACAAACCAGGGTATTTACTGCATGTAAAGTAACATTTTTAATATTAATAACAGATAGAATCTATCACAGAAAAACCCAAGTTGCACGTTTGCAGCTTTACCTGCAAACTGTTTTTATACTCAAAAGGTTATTTTTTTCTTACCCAGTAATGAGACTTTACCTACTTGGTTGACATCCAAGAAAGCATCTTGTTAGTGGCTGAACTCTGCAGAGCCATTTTCCAAGGAGAAATGCCACAGCCAGTCAATACTCTTGGGGAAATAATGTTGGCATTGCCAGGGGCCTGATTCCATGATGGATGCTGTGAAGAGAGATGTAATCACCCTGTTTATTGCTGGTTTTAGGATGGGAAAATGGACTACAAAATGCAAGCCAGTGCGAACAGCAGCTAAATGATATCCTGAAGGGCTACTTGGAGGAGCGGAAGGAAGAGGAACAAAGTAAAAATAAGGAAAAATAAAATGTGTGCCTGTTTTATGACTGTTGTTTGTCTGTAAAAATTATCAGAGCTATTGCTAATCTAATATTTATTTAATGTGGTACGTTTGTTTGAATCTCGTGTACTGATACTTCTGTTTGACCCTGTGTTTATATGAATAAAACTGATGAATAAAGTGACTCGATTTGCTTGATAACCACAAAATGAAGTGACTTTATCTGCTGGGTAAGTGAAGTCCTGTCATACTCACAAAGTATCTACTGTATTAGTGTTATTTCACTGTTCTTCAGATTAAATAACATGCTGTAAGAACAATTCTGTCACCTTGCATATTTACAGGTCCATCATAACCAGGGAGGGGCTTGGCTAAAATAATTAAAAAGGCCCCTTTCCAAGCTCTGGGGAAAACCAAAGAGAGATGGAGAGAGGCTTGATGGATTGCCAGGACCAGGGGAAGATCTCCAAATGACAGAGGGTGAGTTTAGACTGGGTATTTGGTACAAACGCCCGTGAGGGCACGGAGGCCCTGATACAGCCTGCCCAGAGAAGCTGCGGCGACAGCACCCCAGGCCCGCCTGGACAGGGCTGTGAGCACCCCCACACGGCAGCTGTGCCCTCGCTGCTGTGCCAGGTGCCAATCCCGCGGGTTATCCCGCAATTCCTTGCCTCTTTTCCCCGTCCCAGCCACCTTTTCCCCTCAGGGCTCTCCCGCCGCCGCCAGGTGGCGCCACCCGCCCGGCGGAGGGAGCCGCGCCGCCGGTGATCCGCCCCCGCTTTGGCGCC
>WBMV01006161.1:969198-1029350 GCA_013396655.1 Campylorhamphus procurvoides
GGAAAGCGAGGAAAAAAAAAAAAGTAAATTGTTTTGTTAGGGGTCCAGGTTAGAAGTCATTGTATAATTTGTAGGCTTTGTGAGGGCTGAATGCAAGCGTGGAAATTTAGGCTGAACTCTCTATCAAAAGGGAAAAAAAAAATCAGGAGGGGGGGAATGGGGAAGGATCTCCTCATACATTATTTATTTCGACCTTTAGGGGACAAGGAACTCCCCCCTTCTTTCAGGAGATTAAAAATAAATCAACAGACTGAAAACCTCAACAGACACGGAACATTACAGCGATCAGCCACACACGTGTTCACATTTATTTATTATAAAGACAGATTTCATGGAAAATATGTATTTTTTGTATAATTTACAGAGTTTATTCTAGTATGTATTTACAGCTGAAGAGCAAAGGGATTGTCCTTGTGATAAAATATAAATAAAAAGCTCTAATTTTCTTACCTTTGGCGTTGCTGCTTTCTCTGCTTTACGTGACAGCGACAGGGAATTCCGGGATTGGGCCTGTCCTTGTCTCCTGAAACCAGGATCTGGTGGGAGCTGATGCCAATTACACTGGCTCCATGGGCAGCAGCTTCCTCAGGAAACTGCAATAAATACATTAAACATGTACATATGCCTATATGTATAGAGAGAGAGGTACAAGTTCATTGGGAGTTTACTGATCCTTTACCTTTGCCTCTTGGTGCAGAAGATGCTGGCAGCAAACTTGGGATGGATGGATGGATAAACAGTTACTATGCTTCTTCAGGCCGATGGAGTTCACCAAGAAGGCCGTAGGAAGTAAATGTTACTGAGGGAAAATGGTGTGGGTTAAAAGAGGAAGGATTTCCCTTCTCTGCCTCTCTGAGGGACGGATGAATCCCAACTCACTTGCAATTCCAAGGGGTTCGGTTCAGTGTGCACAGCACACAGACAGGGATGTCACCATGGAGGGAGATGCTGGAGGCTGCCCAGGCCCTTCCATCATCGTCCCCATGCGCCCGGGAGCACTTTGTGACTTCTGGGTACAAACACCTGGAAATCATTAAAAACCAGCAGAGGCGCCTGAGTGTATTAATTAAATAAAATGCTCAGCGCGTGAATCGCGCCCGGTGCCCTCCGGATCCTGGGAGCGTGAAACCCAGCCCTCGGAGCGACGTCCACGAAGGGAGGGGGGGCAGAAAAAGTGAAAAAAAAGCCCAAAATGTGTGAAAAGAGAATTAGTGAAATTAGGTTAGGCCAATAAACCACGCGGGGGTCCCCCAGCCCCGCAGCCTCGGGCGAGCAGCGCTATCTAGCCTGATCTATTGTTTCCCCTCCTGGCAGGGGGGTTATTGTGTGATAAATAATTCCCTAAAAAAAAAAAAGTGGGAGCATTTGCATAATCACTGCTTTGATGTGGGCAGCAAGATGAAGCTGTGTCCCCCCAAATCTGCCACGGGCCAGGAGGAACAAAACAAGAGGGAGCCTTTGACGGCGCTGGCGGTGTGTGGGGCAGCCCGTCGGGAGCGGGTTTTTCACTCTCACTCTCTTTTAACGACCCCTTTTAATGATTAAACTCCAGGAATGCCAAAAAGAAGCCGAGAGCCTCGCTCGCCCTCTCCGTCTTTTCTGGTCGGGTCTCATTGTCCTTGCCGGTTTCTCTGTCGCTTTTAAGAGGCGCTGGAGTGGGTGCCTTTGGCTCTTCAAAAGGCCGGGGTGGATGGGATGCACTTGTCTTTCAGTGGAGGAGCCATGCAGGAGCGGGAGGGACATCCAGGCTGGGGAGGGACGCTGCTTCTTGCCAGGTGTGTCATCCCAGAGGGATTTCCCTGTATCCCAGGTATAGACAGGAGCAGGAGCATCCCCATCCCGCTGGGGCTGTGGCAATGGGAACCACCGTGGGGAAAAAAACACATGTCGTGTCAGAGGTTGGAGGGTGGGTTTGGAGAAGGGTTTGGAGTGGGCAGTCATGCCAGGCAAACCTTCCCTGCTCCCTGTGGACGGCTGGGCTCAGCTGGAGATGCCCTTGGAAGAGACAGGACCGAGAAGGGGCAAGGCAGGGAAGGGGAGACAGGTCATGTTGCCAAAGGCTGAGCCAGAGACACTGGATTTGTCACATAACCCAGTCACTCTCATCCCAGTTTTTCATTTGAATGTGGCCAAAAGCATTCATTTCCCTCTTTCTTCCCTCTGAACTTGAGTGTATTCCTCCCTTTCCTTTTTCTTTCTTGTATATCCCCATTTTCTCGCAGAAGACTGATTTTTGGGGGTGATGGCAGGTCCCCAGAGCCAACTGCAGCCAACCTGGAAGTGCACCAGGAGATGCAAGACCGCAGAGCACCTCCCTGGATGACGACAGGAACCCGGGGGTGTTTCCCGTGGCAGCCCCGTGCCCCAAAACATGTGTTTATGATCCTTCTGTGTATTGTAGTTCGGCATAAAAGCTCCTCCACGCTGTCAGGGCTGAAGGGGCAGCACGAAAACCCCCGAGGGGGGTTACAGCCCCTCCTTGGCATAAGAATAGTGCTGAGAAGCCAAAGCAGTCCCAGCCGCACCCCAAGGGCCGCCGCGGGCTCGCTTTCATGTCACACATAAATCTTTCCACGTAGTGCCATCGTTACAGAGCCTTCCAGACACGGCCCTCATCTGGCTGCCAGATTCTAAACCCACTTTTCCTAAAGCCTTATTCAGGTGCCCCAGGTTGGGCTTCCCCCTGGTGCTGTATTATGTGTGGATTTGGCCCATGTGGCCCCAATTCCCATTCCCCGTGGGCAAAAGAAATCTCAATTATCTATTATACAGTCAATCCTCTGGCATAATCAGAAATCCTGGTGGGAATTTTGCTGTAATTTTGATCATTTTTTTGCTAGGCTCTTGTCTTACCACAGGGCTAAATGTTGTGTTTTACAGTCTAGGACACACTTTTGCTCTGACAAGCTGACAACATAAGGATATCAGGATAGCAAGGTATCCATCCTGCCTTCTGCCTACGATGCTGCAACAGCTGTGCATGTCCAGCAAAATCCTGGCAGCCCACTCATCCCTGTGACCCCTTGTACAGAACTCAGATTGAGGAGAGGTAGAACTCTTGTGATGCTCAGACTTAAAATAAAGCCTTTAAAAACTGTTTGGAGAACAGAAAAATCCTTGGAGGGTCACTTTGCAGCGGGTGGGAGGGAACAGGGATGGTGCTGGGGCGGCTGTGACACACAGCCAGCCCCTCTCCCTCGCCTCCCCTCCTCCTCCTCCTCCTCCTCCTTTTATTAAAAAGCAGAGAGCCCGGCCCAAAGCTGATGGCATATTTACCTTCATGAGTTTTAAAAAAAGTTAATTACCGCTCGGAGCAAGTTGGTCGGGCTGTCCTGAGCTGTCTTTTATTAGTAGTCGCCTTCATTAATTTCCCTCGCTGGATTTGCTGCTAATAGCTGCCTGGTCCTGGGCAGCACAAAGCAGCATCTGTGCCATTGAGCAGAAAAGCGGGAGTCAGGCAAAGGGGGGCACTGGGGGGGCGACGCCGTTTGCAAATCAACCTCTATTAACGTGATGTCCTGCTCGGAGGGGACGGCAGCTCCGGTAGCCGGCACGGCAGTTTGGGCTTCACTTGGCTGTTACTGAGGGAGGAAAGGCACCTGCTGCCTTGCCAGGGGGGATCCTGCCCTCATCCTGCACCCCTGGGCGCTGGCTGTGCCGCCTGGGCACCCCCTGGGTGTGGGATGCTGGGCCTGTCTTTATGGCATCTGTGCTCCCCCTTGGTGCTCTGGTCCCCTTAGCAGTACCTGTCATTAACCAAGTCATTAATAACTTGGTATCTTTTCATTAAAGACAACGCTCTGCCTTAAAAACAGCTTGGCAGAGAAGTTTGGGATTAGAGAACGGGATTAAGTTCTGTTTGGAGTGGGACAGACAGCGGGCAGGCCAGGGGGGGGCTGGAGGCATCACCGACTCACAGGGGCTGCGGTGGTGGGAGGCTGTGGAGGCCAACAGCCCCATCTGCTCCCGCTCTGCCCAGGGACAGGGGACATGATTTCAGCCAAGTGGAAGAAAGGAGGGTGGCGTGTCGCTCCCGGGAGAGGGCTGAGAGAGGCACGCTGCTGCCAGTCCCCCTGCAGGGCCAGCAAGGGCTCACCGGTGCGGGGCGTCCCCTCGGGGCAGCAGGTGACAGCAGCAGTCCCCAAATATCCCTTTGCTTTGCCGCAGGTATCCCCACTGCGGTGAGCAGGCAGGGGGAGCCGGGGAGGCTGGCGCTGCCGTGTGTGTCCAAGCAGAAGAAAGAGATGGGGCAGCGGTTCCGTGCGGCTGCTTTGCCCTCGGCCCCCAGGGGAAGGAAGCTGTGCGTGGGGAAGGAGCGGTGGCTGCAGCAGCAGCTGGGCTCCAGGGGCAGCTGATGCCGCGTTTGTGGCAGCAGGGACGTGCTGCCTCACAGCTGGAGGGGTCACCTCACGCCCGCTCTCCATAATGGCCCGGGATGCTGCGACTCGCAGGGAGAGGGAGGGAAGAGAGCCTGGCTCAGTAGCACTGTGTTATTGGGATAACTCAGGGGCTCCCTTCCCGCTGCCTCCTTCCTGAGAGAAATGCCCCAAAGTGCTCCACAGAGTCACTGGTCACTGGCAAAGGAGTGAGAAAATCATTCTACCTGTGGTTTGCAGCCTTTGGTGGTTCCCTCCATATCACATTTACTGCCTTTCCTGCATGAGCACACAGCCAGCCAGACTCTGCCCTTCACATGGGGACCTGCAGAAAGGGAAGTGGGAAAAACCTCTGAGCAAACACCTTCCCTGAAGGACAGGAAAGTGTGTCACCACCTTGTTAAGAGCAGGGCAGTTCTGTGCCTGACTTACTGCAGCACTTACACAGGGTGGAAACTCAAGCCCTTGAGTTTAGCTGAGGAAATGTTCCATGTTTCCTCAAACACTTAGTATTTCATTGTCCCTGCATGACACAGTTCCACTCATTTTGTAGAGACTGGCCCTTATTGGTCATACCAAACATTTAGGTTGGAATTTGGAGTGTGTTATAATTCACCAAGCCCAGAAAGCTCCCTTGCTAGCAAGTTATTTAATACAAACCACTCAATTTCTAGTAAAAACTTCTACTTTCTAATTAAAAAAAGAAAAAGCATTCCCTAAGTTCAAATTACTTTATTCTGAAACCAGAGAAAATAACGAAACAGCAATTTTTTTTTGTCAGAAGCCAAAATATTTAATTCTCCATCATCAGAGCAAACTATTTATTTCCCCCAGTATCCCCTTATTTATACCACAAATGTCGATGAGTAATTTAAGTTCTGTGTGTTTAGGGCCATGTGTGTGTCCACGCTCTTCGGGTGATGAGGTTATGGGGTACATTAATCCATGATTTCCAGCATCCAAGCCCTGGATAAAGACAGAGTGCTTGATACCTCTGAAATTATGCCAAGCCTGTAAAGAGTAAGAGCAGTAGAATATGATTCCAGGTCTGTTTTAACAGGCTGATTCTTGACACTTCTATCTGTGAGTAGCCATAACTTTGTCTGAGAAGGCAAAAAAAAGTCTCCTAAAACCAACAAAAGAAATCAGCTGCTAAAAGCAAACACTAGGAAGAAAGGGAGATATTAAAACTTCATGCAGATGGATTTATTCAGGAGCACATCTAAATAAATCTTCTTTTTCTCAGGGAGAAGCTGGAAAAGGCAGGACTTGTCAGGGGTCCCAAAAGTGTGTGTGCTGTCGGAGCAGACCCGGCAGTGCAATGGGACACTTTGTTCTGCAGAGATTGTCCGGGAGGTTTTGTTTTGGTTTTAATTGTCTCTCCAGAGCAGGGAAAGCCTCTGCAGAGGGGCTTTAACACCACAGCCTCTCTGCCGCCCATTAATTCCCGGGATCTTGCTAACTAGCTTTGTTTGCCCCTCGGAGCCGGGCGCTCGCTGGCCGGAGCACGGAGCTATGTTTGTCACTTGGTTAAAGCCAGCATTTCCCCACTGCTGAGGACAAGGGCGGCCTTTATTGGCTGCACAACAAGATAACGGGCTTAATCTTCCCGGTAACACGTGAGTTTTCATGTATCACTTTAATCTGCGAGACACTGGGGCCGAGTGTCCCGTCACATGCCGATTTCCCTGTTGTGTGAGCCAGCGACTGCCCGGCTCAATGATGGATTGTTCGCGGGCTCTTAACAACAGGCAAGATGGTGAATGCCCCGGGGTGACAGACAGTGTGCAATGGGAACGGCCGCAAATCTGATGGCCCGGTTCAAGTTCACCTGACAAAGCTGGAGCAGTCTGCAAGCAGCGCCCGGGAAAGGATTATTCACACTAGCATTATATTTTTGAATGCATTTTTCTCCCCCGCGCAGCTGCGCAGCTCCCCAAGACTGAAGGTTTATGCACCATAATAAAGAGATTTAATTTTTTCTTTTTTTCCCCCTTCTCTTGCTTCTCCCCTCTTTACACCTAGTCCTAATCGGTCGGTGCAGGGACAGGGCATCTTTCCAAACAACTCCCCACAAACATCACGTAGAAAACAATGGCACTGCTGAAACGCGGGGACAAAAGCCTAGAAATCTCTGCTGGCTGCAAAAACAAAAGGGGGTGCTTTTGTTAAAGCCAAGTCTGTTGGGGAGCCATCTTTTTGTGGGAGTTTGATGCTGTGGTCCCTTTTCTCATCGAGAAAATCTCCCCCAGCCTTTGCGCTTGGGGGCAGCAGGACATCAGGGAGGGGGAAGAGGAGAATAGGAAATGAAGGCAGCTTTTTGCTGCCTTGCACTTAAAGATGTGTAGGGTAAAAGAGTGTCCAGCTCATGGGTCATTCTTGGTGTGACGGACCTGTGTGAGGCTACACTGGCAGCTCTACTGAGGGTCTTGTCAAGGACAGGCTGCGACAGATCTCGTTGCACTCCACGTGCTGATCATTAAAGAAGTAATAAATTCCTTTCTTCCCAAAGTTGGAGCGGGAGACGTCTTTGCTATTAAGAGAATGAATCTGGGGGTCTGTGAGGTAGATGAGGCCTTTCCCATTTCCTGTCACCCAACCTGTGGGAGAAACAATGCATTTTGGTATCAAACATCACAGGCTTTGTATTATCATACTCAGGACTCCCTGCCTGGCATGGCCCAAGTTCTGCCAACATCACTTCAGTGATTCCCAGTTTCCACCCGTGTCAGCAAAAGCTGAACCCTAAGAGGCACTTAGTGAATATTTAATGAAATGAATATCCCAAAGATATCAAAGGTGGGCTAAAGGCTGAGCCTGAAAGGCATGAAGTTCACTGCAATACACACCTTGCAGGTCGATGACGACGTCGGTTCCCTTGGAGAACTCGTAGGAGAAGTGGCCATAAGCCAGACCATACTCGGTGGCTTTGTACTCCTTCTTTACTACCTTGGTGTTGTTGGACAGCTTCACAAACTCCCCAAGGATGTAGGGCTCCACACTCACACACCCTTGTATAGTTCTGTCTTCCAGGAGCTGAAACAACACGGGCTCACTGCTGGTGTTTTGAAATAAAAAGGGACTCAAAGCACCCTTCCCATCAGTTCCTCGGAATTGCTCAGAAGACAGTGCTTACCAAGAGTACTGCAGATGGGATATAAAAGATTTGGGTAGGGACCTTTTGCTCATACAGCCTCTTGTTGAACTCTGTCACGTAGTACTGGGCGGTCATTTGTCGCTCCACGTCACTGAAGTGATGGAGGAGCCCTTTTTCTTCTTTATATTCCTTCCCAACATACCTAAACAGAAGGAGAAGTGTTTGGAGAAGCATTTGTTCTGTGTTTTGTGACAAAAAAAGGTCACTGCAAAGCAGAGCCTGGCTGTTCAGAAGCAAAGCCAGCTGTGGGTGATACATTTAAAATGGTGGCCATTAAAACTGGGTGTTTTATCCTTTGTTATCTCACACGGGTGAAAAATTATCAGTCAAATCCTGGGACGGGGTTCCATAACACTGGAATGTGTAAACTCAACTGTTCTTGACTCTGAAGGGAGACCCAACTCAGTGGTATTGAAATACTGCTCTCAACCTACAATAATTCATAATCTACTTCTAATAATGATGCTTCTAATTAATGATTAGAGTTTACTCTGCAGTTACTTGTTAGAAGACAACGGTGAAGTAGCTTTTTCTTCCCAGAAAATAAAAAGGAGAGTTACAGGGGAAGGAATGCCAAAATGCCCAGGACATTTGGGAAACCTATAAAACATTCTTGCCACAGAAAATCTTACCAGACAGTTTTCATTCATATTTACACAAAAGCAGCAGTGACAAACATTTTGTTTTGGAAATCTGTTTGGTCCATACCTTCCCAGGCTTTCTTCTTGGTGCAGGAAGTGTATCCAGAAGGCACTTCTCTGTTTGCCTTCCTTTGCCACGTTCAGGTAGTCCCCAATGAACACAGCTGTCTCTTGGGCTGTCCACAGGCCTGATTTCTTGGAGTATTTTAAAAGAAGGGCAGCTACAAAAAGAAAACACCACAAGATTTATTTTTTTTGTCCTGGAATCTAAATGAGCAACAAGGTCAGAGACTCAAGCAATGGGGTAGAAAACAACAAAAAAATTGTGGGGGGTACCTGTGGCTGTGTGGGAACTTACAGTATGCTTTATGAAGCCCTTTGGTCCTAAAAATCCCAGTTGGCATCAGTCTCTGGACAAGCCAATTATGTTCCACCCCTGCCAGAAGCTGCTTGTAGTCATCATCCCTCAGAAACCGAGCATCCAGGATTTCTTCCTTCGTTCTCCCAGGTGTGAAGGCAAAACCACTCTCCTTTGGGATCAGAAATGGACCCTCGGGGGAACTCGTGGGCATGTGTGCTGATTTGATCCATGAACTCAGAGATGAGCTGGAGTGCCTCTTGCTGCTCACCACGTCCTGGGACTTTTCCTCATCCTCTTCTGTAGTGGCACAGTCAAAGTGCTTGGTTATGGATATCTTTCCCTGTGAGGGCAAAGCTGTTGGCACACTGGGAGCTGTTTGGTGCTTTGGAGCAGATGCTGTAGGATAACTGTTTACTGAGTCTCCAGCACTGATGAGATCAAATTCTGTGTCATCAATCGTTTCTGCTAGGATGTCAACCTCAGGCCCTTGGAGAGATCTGTCCCCCACCACAGCAGATTTCCTCTCCCAGTCACACCCAGAGGAGCTGCTGCCTGTTTTGGGTTCAATGCTCGCTGACAGCACAGAATTACCCCCGTTTTGGGGGGGCTGTGCCTCACGTGAGGGATCCTCTGTGCTTCCTGCAGGTTCTCCAGGGTGGAACCCCTCAAGGCGGCCAATGCCTCCCTCCCTGCCGCTGTCCTTGGTCCTGCAGCCCAGCTCAGCACAGGACGAGGACTCCCCCTCCACATCCAGCCTGGAGTAAGAGGTGGAGAGGGAAGGAAACGCATTGCTCAGGCCCTCTGCTTTCTTTTCTGGAGGACTCTCTGCATGGCATCGTCCCTCCCCCAGTTCATCTTTGCAAAGAGATGCCTTCTCCACCCTCCTCACATCTCGAGGTGCATGTCCCTCCAGGGAAAGCTGAGGTGATGCCCCACAGCCATGGAGAGGCTCCCGAGGAGCAGGATGCCAGGCTCTGGGAGGCAACAGGAGCAAGGACATGGCTTGACTGCTTCCATCAGATTCTGTGGTGCAGCACTGCTCCTCCAACAAGCCCTTCTCCTGCTGCTGCCCTTCCTGGGGAGACTCTCTGCTGCTGTTACAGTGCAGCTCCTCCCAGCTGGAAGAGTAACTGGACTTTGACAGCTTGCACCAAGAGCCCTCAGAAGTTGTGCTTTGACTCCTGTTTTGCCCTCCGCCGAAATCACCACTTTCATCATTTATTTCCACTCCTGATGCCTCAGTCTCTTCTTCCAAGGAAAGTTTCATCACACCAGAGTGAATGCCTTGATTTCTCTGGCCACTGAGCCTCTCTGAGCTGCTTCCTGCTCTTGGTAAGCTCAGGATTTTCACAGCACCTCTCCTCTGCTGCATGGTTTCTTCAGTAGCACACCCAGTGTCTGTGCTTTTGGTCTCTGTCCTTAAGGTGGTGATACAAGGCCCCGTGTGGATTTCTCCCGGTGTGGCTCTATGAACCCTGCAAGTGTTTTCAAACACTTGGCACACCGACAGGTGATGCTGAGAATACCTGGCAAGGATTTCCTCGAAGCTGCTTTCCCCTTGCAGGACAGGTTTTTCCACTGTGCCTTTGTAACTGTCTGGGACGTAAGACCTGGCATCGGAATTAGGGAAGCTTTCCACTCTCAGGCGCTCCCTCACAGATGTGATCAGTGACATGATCTCTTTGGCAAGCATTCCCTTCTCTTCCTCCCCTGGGAGTGAAGTGCTGTATGAGTACAGCTTTTCCAAGGCTTCCCTGCAGAGCTGGCTGACCTCGTGGAGCTCCCTGCTCTCCCCGTGCAGCCATCGGTGCACCGTGGTGAGGCAGAAGGCAGCTTTAATGAAACTGTGGAGCTCCTGCTTGCTGGTGATGGCACTCTGCTCTGTCTTGGTGAGGAGCCCAATCTCAAAGGATTCTTTGGCTTCGGACAGGTAGAGCCCTCTCTTTCCCAGGGGACAGTCCCTGGAGTGACTGTAGGACAGCAGACACATCCCACGGATGTTCTGGGAGGAGATGAAGCAATGAAGGAATTAAAAGCATGTTCCTTTCCCTTATACAATTTGAAGCAAACAGTGGCTTTAACTCTCTGCTGCTGTGTTTCCTGGAGGAAATAATCTTCCTCTTTTTCCCTTTGAAACACAGTTGTGGTTGTAGGAGAAGCAGCATTCCCAGGGCTTGAAAGCCCAGCCTGACTCTGTGGACAGCTTTCCACCCACCTGCTTAGCTCCTGGTGGGAGTTCAGAGCAACACACACCAACATATAACCACTCACACCCACAGCACACACACAATCCCCTGTGTGATGCAGTGTTTGAAAGCCAGATTGGAGCCACATTTAACAGCCAGGGCTCTCCCCCCTACACAAATGCCACTTGCAGAGTGAAGGTGAACACTTACCATGGCTGTGAGGACAAACAGGGGAGTGTACTGGCTGTAGGCTGCTGCCAGCTTGCAGGCCTGGGCAGCTGATAACAAGCGATGGCTGGACTCTTGGAGGAGGCTCTAGTGCAAGGAGAGAAAAAACAGGACGGAAAAGCTCACCTCAAAGGCTCCATTTCCAAGGACATGGGACCTGGTAAGCAGGTCTGTTTCTGCAGGAGCATTTTTGCTGAGGTTTACCATCAATACATCTCTTTTTGAGCCTATAAATATTCTGTACATTTCAGACACAGGCACTCTGTAAAATACTCTCAATGTTTTCTCTTTTTCCCATCTAGGTGCTAATGAACTTTTTCACCAGGAGCAACGGAGGTCTCTTCAGCCCCCTCAGCCCAGGAGAGGGGCTGCAGGAAGAATAAAATGTGGGTGGATTTGGGACAGCAACCTGCCGACCATCTGAAGAATCGAAACACACAAATCCCAAACCAAGTCTTACCAGGTCAATGTCAGCATTGGCTCTGAAACGTGCATAATCCTGCTCATTCATGGAAGCAAAGATGTCTGCCATAATACCTAAGGAAGTGGCAATTCCCTGAAAGAGAAATGGAAAATTATCAGAGTGGGGTTTCCCCGTGTTTTTTTAAATTTTACTGGTCTGAATAAAGTAGGTTCTGTGTAGAACATACCAGGGGAAAAAATGTAACATAGCAAATGGAAAAGATCCAAAGAGAAGCATTTCTAAGAAATTCAGAGATGTCATCTTAGTATGGTTTTCTTAATTTCAACTTGCAGGAAATGCAATCTGGAAGACTTGTTGCCACCTAAGGGTCTGCCCAGCTAAATAGCTAAGAAAACCAGGAAGTAACTGTATGCTTTCCACAAAAATTCACTGCAGAGCTTTGCTCCCACTGAAATGGAGAACGTAGAAATGTCCTGAGCTTGAGGCCAAGCTTTAAGGCATGGCAGAGGAGAGGTGACAAGGTCTTCATTTGGGGGATATCTTGTGCTGGGGTCCAGTTACAAACCCTCTTCCAGCATCACCCCAGGACTCGCCAGGCTTAGGCTCACATTCCTGTTTAGCCACGGACACATGGTGCAACTGTTGCTCCATCTCCAGTGGGAAGATTAGTGCTGAAAAGCCTCTCAGAGGTGATACAGACACACACATGGTGGCTGTTGTGAGGTGCTCAGGTCCTGCAGTGCCAGGGAAATCCATCACCCACCACAGAGAGCATAGAGCAGCTCTGCGAATAGACATGTTTGGATACTGGAGGGAAAAAATGAATTCTAATCCTAATAAACAACTGAAATCTCTGGCTGCATTCTGGGATTAATGTGTCCTTGTCGAGGCACCTGTGACATTGTGGGTGATGGTTCACTTTGGGGGATTCTGCTTAATGAGAACTATTCCTTTCTTCCCCCTGCAGGAAAAAAGGTGTGTGTAGGTCCGTGCATGCATGCGGAAACAACACGGAATACAGACTTTGTCCTGCCTGTTAACCCTGGCTGAGGTGTGTCATTGAAACACTGCTGCTGAGGGACCTTGCTGAAGTGAACAAAGGAGAATCTGGAATGATTATTGGATTGGCAAGCACATCCAGAGTGGGAAGGAAACACTACCTTTTTATCTGGCTGAGGAAGTTTGAAGTATCCCACGAGTGAAGCCCAAATCAGCTCTGCTGCCTCATACCACATCCCTGGAATAAATCAGAAAACAGTCACTGAGCAGGTGGCAGCTAAGGATTTCCACAGGATAAAACCATACCATGGCATGTTTGACTTCAGTGACACTGACCATTTAGCATTTTCCTTTAGCTTCTGGCTGTTCATAAACACATATTTTACCCCCATAAAAGACTTCAGCTCAACACTCATGGAAGGCTTTGGTGTTTCAAACCAAAAGCACAAAATTAAGGCTGTTCCCTGAGTGTCAAACCCTCAATACAGAAGCCCATCAAGCTGTTTTATGGACATGAGGTGTTCAACACAAGCCAGAATTCTGATGTATGTATTTTAAAGGAAAAAAAAATGGGGAAAACCTTGAGTGAATGTTTACAGAAGGCAGCCTTACCAAGCTTTTGCAGGATCTGCCCCCTGATTTGCAAGCAGACTGCCTGAACGAGAATCCGGTCGCTTTCCTGAGCGTATCGCCAGCAACCTGCAGGAAGAGTGGGAAAACCCAGTAAAGAATGAAAAATGTTGCTGTCATTTTAAATCTCCAAGGGTAGCCCAAATCCCAGCTAACTGCCAGGGTTCTCCCCTTTGGCTGGAGGCCCTTCTTGTATGAGAATCTCAGTTTCACATGAAACAAAAGTCCAGAACAGGGTTCCTGGATTCTCTAAGTTGCAGGGAAACCTGAATATATCGGTAAAATAAACCCTGAAGGCTTAAGAAAATAGAGGACAGATATAACCCCTAAAATAGCTTGTCTCAAAACCATAACTAAATAATAATGATGCATGTCTGCCAAAATTAATGAATTCTTATTAGTAGAAATACTACAAATCCCTCCAGATCCAAGACAAAACACATGATCAGCAGTAGAGTCATTGGACAGAAAGGAAAATAACAAGTATAAAATAAAGTAAACTCAGTCTGCAAGATCAGTGGGAATTTGGAGGAGAAGCATTACTCCAACAACCTCCATTTTTGAGGGGATAGAGCTGTCCTAGTTTTCTAGATCAGTCAACTGCTTGAAATGGGTCCACATTTTAAACTTCCCATCCGGAGCATTTTCCCACCCAAGTGAAGACAGTTCATCCTTGCAGATGAATTATGGAGATTTCAAAAACAAAGTTGTGTTTCCACATTTTAGCAAAGAATGGTGAAGGGAAAAGAAGCGTGAGTCATTAGTAGGGTTGATTTGGCTGTATTTGAAGCTCATGTAACTGTTAAAATTAGGATGGAAAATCCCACCAAAATAGCAAGTGTGAAACTGGAAAAGAAAATCTATACGTACCTGTTGCTCCATTGTCATTAATCAGGCTGCTTAGGATATATTCAGCTTTTAAAAGTTTACCTGATGGAAAATTAAAGACAAAAAAAAGGGAAAAAAATTAATATAAAAATGTATCATGTGGCATGAAGTGAACACAAATATTCCTATCACCAGCACATGTATTTGCTGCTATCCACAGTCAGAAATGCACATGTAATATGTGGTTGCACAGTAGGATGAAATTATGCATATATAAGTTTTACTGTACACATCACACATTCCTGGCAGAGTGCTGGGATTCCCAGCTCTTATTTCCCTCCCAGAAGAAAGCAGTCCAGCCTTTTCCCTTCAGGAGCAGAGCTGATGGATTCTGTCCCAAGGAAATGTGGAAACCCGTTTTGGTCTGACTGGGGAGTGACTTGACATCCCACCATGGGAAGCACAGCCACAGGAGAATGTGTTACAGATCCTTCAGGTGTTGTCCATGTTATAGGAATGATGGAATTTTACTTTTTCATCCCAAAGGGGTTGTAAGCTGCCTTGTTTGCATAGTCAAGTGGTCCCACTGAAAAATAAAAAGCAGCTGGGACGGTGCAGAGAAAATGCCAGGGTTCCAATTTCCTTTTTTTCAAGGCCCTTGGTCAGGAGTACAGCAATTCAGACACCCCTGTTTGAAACCAGCAGGGAAGATTTGTTAAGGAACAAAAGCTCCAATTAGTATTTTCCACACCCTTTCACAATTTTCTCTCCTGCTTTTGGCTCCGAAACCCTTTATACCGGCCCCTTTGTGCTAGTGAGAGGAGCTGGGAGGGCTCAGGGGGGCTGGGAGCGGGGAGCGCTCTTGGAGAGGTGGCACCAGGGGGGCCAATGTGACAATGTGGTGCCAGCGAGGGATGAAGGGTCTTCCCCAGAGTCAAGTAGCCCCTAATTGGAGCCGGGGGAGCAGGGCCATACCTGTGTTGGCGGCGAGGCGAGCCTGGCGGATGAGCACCTGGGGGCTGATGGGGGCAGTGGGATGCAGCCTGTGCAGCCCCTTGGCAATCCGGAGCAGTTTGCTGGAGGCATCGATCCAGTACAGGAAGCGGTCCACGAGGAACACCATGGCAGTTGCCGTGGGGCAGTCCCTGGCCAGGATGGAGGCCTTCAGATAAACCTGGGCAGAGGAAGGGATCTTTAAACCTCAGAGAAACTCGCCCCCAGAGGCTCAGTGAGCAGCTGGCTGTGGAAAATACTCAGCTTCAGTCACCCCTGTTCCTCACTACATTTTCATTTTTGGGATAGGGAGGTGCCAGCTGTTTATTTTGATTGAGTCATGTCATTCCTGATTTTTTTGGGGAGGCTCTCTCCAACTGTCCAGTATATCTGGAACCGCATGATTTGGTGGTCTGCTAATGAATTTAAGTCATGCCCAACAGATTACTACCAGCAATAGCAATTAGTTTAAAAGGGGGATGTGAGACTGGGAAGACTGGAAATGGCCACGACAGCCATTGTCCCTGCCAGAGCTCAAGTTATCCACTCCTTTGTACACCACAAACAGGCAAACAGGCCAGGAATCCGATGTTTTTTCCCTGCAGGCCACCTTTAATGACTCCTAAGTCTCTATGAACTCTCCTGGATTCCCACAGTGGTTGAGCCATCACCCTGACATGAGGAGCAGCAGGAACTCCTGAGGTGCAGTGCTACAGCAAAGGCAGCCATGAGGACACACATGGACCTGGGGATATTTACCAAACACCGGCCCTTCCCGTAGTGGGCAGGGATTGGTATTCCTGCCCGGTGGAATGAGGAGCTGCTCCACACACTGACATCCAGGCAATCACTTCTCCAGGTGCTGGCAAGACATCTTTGTCCAAATCCCCACTGCAACACCCAGTACCACCCTCTGAGGTGTGCAGGAGGAAGCCCATGTCAAACACTTTGGAGAAGAACCTATGGAACATGGCACAAAGGATGACTGATCCATGGCAAGCATTCCCCCAGTTTGTCTGCACTTCAGTACGGAGAAGGATTTATACAAATTTCCCTCTTTTCTCTTTTTTCTTCCTTTCCCTGAGCCCGAGTTGGATTTTCTAAGAGGATGGCACTTGAAAAGGATTCCTGGAGCCCCGCACGCACAACTCCGCTTGTGCCTCCAACAATGGAGGAATCCCCCTCTCCAAGCACCTGTAAACTGACACTGCAAACCAGCCATTCCAAATGCTCATCAACAGGCCATATATTTAAGCACAGAGCATCGCCTAATCTATTTTTTTTCCTCCCCTTCTTCCTTTAATAGATCGGAGCACAAAAGCCTGAGAGAGGGTGACCTACCAAACAAAAGGGCCTTTGAGTTCCTAGGAAAAGTAGACTTGGAGGAGGATGGAAGGAATCCAAGTGGCCCTATTATTTCCACTTGCACTAATTAGACATTTTTCTGTCAGCTATTGAGCACTGCTGAGAGGCCAAACTCACTGAATTCATTTCTAAAGTGTTTACAGAAGTTTGCATCTGTTTGTGTCTCTTCAGGAGGAAAATAAGCACTTCAATAGCATTGTGGAAAATCTAAACGAAGCATCCTATTCTGAAGGGCTTGGCAGTCTTGCAGCTGCATAATTTAACTCGGCCGCTCAATGCCGAAACCTCTTGTGTCCCTCTCCAAACCCAAATGGACACAAAATGTGGAAAAGTCAAGCCAGGGAGAGAAACTCAGCTATTTTTTTTTGGAGGAGGAGGCAGGGCTGCATGCTGTGTGGCACACAGCGACACGGTTCCATGTCAACCCTTGCGACGGCATCCCCCCTGTCCCGAGCAGGACACTGAGAAATTAATACCCGCTCCTTTCATTCCCTGCCAACTCGTGTGGCTGCAAAATTCCTCAGCACCTCCGGCCCGAGGCTGGGCACGCACCCAAGCCACGCAGGGAGACCCTCCCCAAAATGCCACTCCGAAACGAGCCAGGGGAGCGGCTCCCTGTCACCCAGCCCAGCCCCAGGGAAAGCCCAGTGGCTCCCAGGATGTCACAGCCTGCTCCTGCACAGTCAGAGACTGGCGCCCTAAACAGATTTACTCACTTTCTTTATCGCTTTAGGCGCATCCACACAGAGAAAGAGAGAGAGAGAGAGAGAGAGAAAGAGCGAGGTACGCGCGCACTTTGTTTTCACATCTGTGCCCACGACAGTGAAATGGATCTGTCTAATTGAGTTTGGGACACAAAGGGAACCTCGCGCCTGGGAAGTGGAATCAGGTGGTGGGAGAATTAAATTTGCACCAGATTTCTATACACGGACCATTGGGGGGAAATGCAAAGCAGCCTTTAGTGGAGGGGGTCTCGCCTTAATGGCGCTGAGTGGGAGGGTGTGCGGTTCGCATGGCTCCCTGCATTAGTGGGCTTAGCTCCTCCTCACGCCGGGGCTGAAGTTTGGGTCCCAGCTTTGGGTTCAAAGCCACGGCGCCTCCTTTGCATTGACAATGGGGGCCGCTCCCAAGAGAGGGGAGAAGCTCAGAACCGAGGCCATCTGGCACTAGGACGGGCAGGAGAGCGTCAAAGGGAAATTATTGGTGCATAGTAAATGAGGACGAGGAGGAGGGGAAGGAAATAGGGGAAAATCTTTATGTGGCAGCTGATGGAAGAGGAATTACAAGCCCAAATAAATGAAATATTGATTTAATCCACTCTCTCGGCCCTCTTTATCAAGCGAAGATCCCAGAGGCAAGCCCTCCTCCCCAGCCTGCGGGCTCAGGAGGATCCCCTTTGGAAAAACCCCTCTGCAGACAGCGTGGTTAGAAAGCAGGGGCAGGAATCATTTCATTTTCAGCGTCCCCACAGTTTTGACGATGCTCTGGAATTGTGGGTGTGCTTATGTCCATTTATCTCAGGCTATTTCAGTCCTGGCTTCATTTGTAACCACAGCTGAGGTTTAAAAATCTTTTCAAAAAGACATAAAACCAAGAGCAAAGAATTTCTCGTTCTGCGCACAAGGCAGGAGTTTCAGAGGCACTCACTCACTTCCAGGTGCCTTATTTCTCTCCCAAGCCCTGCTCCTAGTTAGCACTCCACTGAACCCTAACAAATTGCCCCGTTTTCTTTGCCCCTGTCAGATTAAACACAGAGCCACGACACCGATGGATGCGGCCGAAGCCTTTCACCCCTTACCCCACGCGCCGCCAGCAAAGCCTGTCCTTCCAAGAGACCAAAGCTGCTGTCACTGCACGGGACTTCTCTATCAATCCCTGCCTTTCAGCTGGCAATCAGAGCCCACTCCACAAACAGCAGGGAATTAAGCCTCCTACCACCCCGGGGATGGGCAGAAGGAAGCCTGGCTGCGAGGTGAAGGTGGATATGCCTGAGATGTGGGACAGGGAATTGCTGCAAACTGAGGAATCAGCAGCTCCAGGACACTTCCCTCTCGCTCTGAGCAGTGAGAGCCTCATTTAATGGCTTCTGAAGTTGTTAATTAGCTCAAGTTATTCACCTCAAAGGCAAGGGAGAGTTGGGTGTTTATTCAATGGCAGCAGCATTAGGTCCATTATGGGCCGTTCAAAACACCACAGAACAGGGCAGTTTTATACAACCAACCACATCTTGCTTCACCAGCTGAGGAAGTCCTGGAGTGGGAATAACTCCTGCTCTCCTCAGGGAAAAAGAACAGCAGTGTTTTGGGGCAAGGAGAGAAGCAGAACCCTTTAAAGTGCTGAGGAAGCTCCTCCAAGGGGGTTTCTGGGGGCCTCATGCATCAGTAGGGGTCTGGGGGACCACAGTCATCTGCAGGGGTTCCTGTTCTTGACTGGCACCAAGGATAGAGAGGTGCCACCATCATGTTGTGGCCCTGGTTCTAGGCCATTTATAAACTATTGTGGCACGTTAAAATGCTGTGTTGAAGGGGATATTTTAATCCTTAAACACAGCAAAATGCCAGTGATGGGTCAGAGTGGCATCAAGATCATTATCAACAGCTAAAAATCCAAGAACCTCATCCTTAAATCTGTGCCCTCAAAACATTAATCTACCTGAGAAACAGTTTCATTTGAAAAAGGAAAACACAACATAATGATCAGTAGTTCAATATTTAAAATATTTTCCAGGGAAGAAATGCTGAAAAGAGGAAATCCTACCCATGAGCCAAGTGAAGTGGCAGCCCTGCACAAACCCAGGATCAGGCTTCCTGTTTTTTTTTTAATTTGGTGCTCCACATAAATTCTGCTGTAGCTTTCCCACACAGGCAGTGGGATATGGAGCACTCTGCAGCACCAGGGCTGTCACCTTGGACAGCTAAATCTCTCCTGCCTGCACCTGATCTCTGATCCTTCTCACTTACAAAGCCTCAGGGAGGCTGGGGTGCCACGGGTTCCCTGCTGGTTTGAATCCATCCCCTGCATCGCTCTTCGTTTCACTGGGATCACCCAAGAAGGGCTCTTAGGAGGCAGGTAGCAAAGGTCAGCCTGAACAACCAAGATCCCAGGGCTACGATTTAGGGCTTTAGTTCTCCTGTTACCACACCGACAGTTAGAAGGAGGAGAAAACTAAATCCTCAGCCCCCTCTTTAGTTCTTTTTCAAAGGCTCCCCCACATACACACACCTAAGGCAGTTAGAGCATGTCCCTTGGAATGGTTTCCCTAATGGCAATCCATCAGCACCTAATTAGCCAAGGCCCAGCCAAGGGCTGCAGGGCCTTATTTTCCACTCTTTTCCATATTCCCATTAAATCCCAGGAGATTCTTTAGGGTCCACACTCCCCCATCCACAGCAGGGAGCATGGAGCCAGACTGCACAGCAGCCTAAAGAGAGGGCAGAGGGACCAGAGTGGCCCCACTCCTGAGGGCTTTTCCTTTTGTATTCCAGTTGTACCTATCCCAGCAGATCCCAGTCCATGGCTGGATGTTTAAGCCTGGGTGCAGGAATTACTGATAGGTACAATAAAACCGAGGTAAAGGCCCACATCATTACAATGGATTTGCAAACGGGCAAAGGAAATTGCAAAAAAATAATTAAAATATTACTATGGCCTGAATCGTCCCACAGGAGAACTGTGAGTTGTCCTTCAACTAAACCCACAGCAGGGTTTTTGGGATCAAAGCCTATGTGGATATGGGCATGTTGCCCTCTATTGGCTGCTCACTGAGCTTAAGGCTAATTCCATCCCTTGGGACAGCAAAGATCTGCAGGAAGGACACCACTGGCAGCCTCCCTTCTGGATCTGCAGCCCCATTCCAAACCCCACAGCACATGTGGTATTTAGAGAGGAAGAGTAATCCCTCCTTATTTATCCTTGCCACCAAGGACAACTCTGATTTTGCTTTGATTTGTTAAAACCATCCAGGTCCTTTCCAGCTTTGGCTTTGGAGGCAGATGTTAGGTTTCTCCCTGGAAGCCTTAGTGCAGATTCCCACCACGGGGGGCTGCAGGATGGGCTTGGCTTGCTAGCCAAAACCTCTTAGGAAAACGTGGGAAACAAGATGTTGTGCTTGTTGAACTGGGGTGGCCTTTGGGCAGGAAAAGGAAAAACCCCCCAAAATCCAACCCCAAAAGCCCTCGCTCTACAGGACGCAAAGAAGCACCGAGCATCCCACAGCAAGGACGAAGAAGAGCACTTAAAAAAGCTGCAGGTGCAGGTGGCTTTGCCTCCTTGATGTGCCAAAGGAGCGTGGAGCCGCCAGCAATGAGTATCCCACTTTTTTTAAAGTGCAGCAACACTAAGGCAAACCCTTGAAGCCAAAGCCTAATCCGCTTACTCCCTGTGCTGGTCTCAGGGAGCTTTTCAGCCCAGTCCCAGGGTAAAACATGCTCATGGAGAGCCCTGGTAGGCAGCGCTGCCTCCTCCACACACCACCAGTGTGTTATGGTAATGAAGTGCCTTTCATTCATGGATCTCAAAGCACTTTTTAAATGTAATGAATTACGGTTTATGAGCTTATTCTAAGCATGGCAAATTAAAATAAACAGAGAGGGGAAAATTTTAAAGGTTTTTTTCCCTTAACAATAAATCGAGAAAGACTTCATGTTTTTTTTGTCCTCCAGGGAATTAAATTATCCTTCTGTCCCTCATGCCAGAAAAAAAAAAAAAAGAAGAAAAAAAGTTGCACAAACTTTTATCTTTCCTCATCGCACTGTAATCACTTCCCTTCAGCCTCATTTCCCCCCCAGCTTTTTATTCAAAGAACTGAAGCAGCCTTTGCTCTGCCTTGAAATTTTATTTAAAATAAAAAGGGGCGGGGGGGGGAGAAGGAATGGATGAAGGGGAAAAAAAATCCCTTTTCCTGACTAATACTAATAATACAGGTCAAAATGTCAGTCTATCTACAATTAAATGGAAAACAAAAAAGGTTTTCCCTTTTTCCCATAGTACAATGGCACTGGAATATAAATTACCGATGAAGATGAAATAATACTTCAAAGCACATGGGGAAAGGCAGCACAACGTTTACAAAGTATTTTCCACCCCAGGATGAAACATTGGAGACAACGGCAACCAATGGACTTCAGGGGGTGTCGCTGAATAGTCCAAAACTAGCATGGAGGAGGATTTTAGGTCCCTATGGTCTATGACCCCACGATAGGCTTTGTTTAACAAGGGCAGCTGCAGTTATCAACAGATGTTTCAGCAATAAATAATTGGTATCATCTCAGAAAAGATCCATCTACCTGGGGAGAGGGCATAATGCTGCAAACACTGCTCCACTATTACAGGCACATTAATCTCCCATCTAGCCAGGTCTCTCGGGGAGTTTACTGCAGGTGTTTATCCCGGGAGAGAGCAGACAAACGCTCCAGAGGGAGGGGTTGTAAAGGAGGTCAACCTCCACCATAAATTTCTGTCTGAGGCCACACACACCAAAGGGAGGGAGAAAATAAATACCCAGAAACAGCCACTGCCCGCCCTCCACGAGGAAATTCAGGAGTGAGGGGGTGCTGGGGTTCCCACCTCTCAGCCCTGCAGTTGGCTTTGCTGAGCCCTCTGTGCTGTTCCAAGTCATCATTGTTCCCAAAGGAAACTTGCTGGCCTCACCAGGGCAGGGCTCTCCAGAGCAGGTGAGATCTCCTGGCCACCTTGGAGGTAACAACAGTGCTGGCTTCAGACATGCACCACAGGAAGCAAAAAAAAACCCCAACCCCAAAACTTCACAAACCTCATTTTTATGCCTATCCTGCCATAGGGATATCCTTAGCCCAGATATGACATTTATCATGGGAAAGGGTGTCCCCTATTTCCTCCAAGTGACATCTGACATGCCTCTGGGGAGATCAGAAAAGCAAAAAGCAATCCACATTTCTTGCCACTTTCTAATCTTTAAACTCAAACTCATCACCTCACAGGATGGGATCCCCAAGCACCTTTGGATCCTGCAGTTCTCACAGGATACTACTCAACACAACCTTTACTCAGAGGAAAAGTCACATCAAGCCCTTGCTGTTCCTGCCTGGGTTTTGGCCAGCTTTGGTCCTCAAAGGGATTCTGTCATGTAATTTTATTGAAAAGACAAATGCAGGTGATGAATTTTGCAAGCTCTGCTATGGTGAGTAATCCCCATGGCCTCCTTGCAGAGTGGAATTAAAGGAGGGACAGCATTCATGTAAAATTCATGGGGGTTTTTAAAAAACATGATGGAAACATTTGGCATTTTAGTTTTATGATAATGCCAGTTCTTCGGGGAAGAAGGAACCATTACCTTAGTGGAAAGAGAAACAAAACTGCACCTCAGGGGGACAGTTTTACACACCAGGTGTGTTGAACTTCATACCAGTAAGTCAGGGAGCCTCTCACTGATCATATCTTGCAGGTTTGTTTTGTCTTCTGGGCCGAGGTCTTGTTTGTATTGCCACTTCTCTGGCACAAAGGGCCACTTCATTTCCTTTGCCTCCTCCAGAAGGGTCCTCAAGTCCTCAGGAAGCAGAGCTGAAAGGGTCAAAGAGCAGGTAAAGATATTGCAGCAGGTTCAGCTGCAGCACTTGTAACACCAATCTCTCTCAAAGACCTTCTCCCAGTTGCTACCAGCTCTTAGCTCCTGTCACCAGCCTCCTCGTGGGGAGGGAAGGCTCGCCTGCCCTCTGTTCCCCTTGGCTGCTCTGCCCTGCAGGTAAATGGGAGCCCTCAGCCATTAAAAAGGCTTTTAGCAGGAAGTCATGCCGGCTGGATGGTTGTCTGGGAGGGAAGGGCTGCTCCGAGAGAGACAGGAGGAAACCTGCTCGCCCATGTGAGGAGAGGACAACGGGGTCAACAGCACTGAGGGCCTGTCCCTCTTGCTCAGGTGACACTGGCAGAGCCAGCCTGGAAAGCCACATCCAAATGGGCAGACAAACCTGGACCACTGAAAGCAATTAGATCTGAAGGGATGTCATGAATATTAAGAACATGGTCTTGAGCACAGTTTGGTCTGTGCCCTGCTCCCTCCCCATACTGGCCCTTCACCACTCCATGGGCTTTGGTCAGGTCTCCAGCCTGACCCAAATAAGGATGCAACTGCCAGGAGCACACAGCTAAAGATTTGGACTTGGATTTGTCTCTTCCTTTCAGCTGCAGCCCACATTTAATTTTCCTTGCATCAGGGGTGAAGCTGCAGCCTGGGTGTGCTGTGCTGTGCTGTGCTAACTTTCGGTCTGGGCAGCCTCGCTGGCCAATAAAAGTGGATTAACAAGGATTATTGACCAGATGGGGTTAATGGTGATCATCAGCTGCAGATCTGGCCCCTTCTGGCCATTAATCCCCCCAAAAAAACCCGTGCTCAGTGACCATCATTGATTTAACGAGGCAATGCAATAAATGTATTCCTACAAATGTTTTAATCAAACCTTTACAGACGGACTGTAGAAAATGCACTACCTGTAAAGTCTGTTTCATGCTCATATTACAGTGCATTCACCAATATGGTTTTCCTAGGAAAAAGCAGGCAGATGGATATTTAGGGCCCTTTTCCAAAAAGCCATATTTAAAGAGATATTGCTTTTTCCAACCAATGTTTTCTCACTTGTTGCTGTCCCAAGGAAACACAGGGCTTGAAAACCTTCCCATTACACACCCTGGCTTAACATGAAGCCATGTTTCCCTGTCCTCCTGAAGTGGTGCCTGGAGGGGTTCAGCCCTCCATGCCATGGCAAAGTGGTCAGGGGCAGAGCTGGTGGGGAGAGGAGGTTGTGCTCCCACCCTCACACCTCCCACTGGAAAACCAGTGCAGGAGCAGGGATATCCATCTCAGCACAGGGAACACAAAATGGCCAGCAGAAGGCTTCAGTCCCCCATGTAGAAGCAGGAAGACTGAGCTTCCCAAAACCTTTTCCAAAGGAAGATGGTGGGGAGGACTGAGGGCAGTCACAGGAAGAATGTGTTTCCACATATGGTCCCACAGGACTGACATTTTGGGGAGGGATCTATCCAAAGAGAAACAAGATGCTTACACAAACAGCCTTTCTGTCTTCTCTGCCTTGTTCTGTCTTTCCCACACAAATTTATGCTTACTTAAATAACACTAAAATGGACAAAAGTAATGTCAGCAACCATGAAAACAATCAGTGGGATAACACAGACATTGGTATCCTCTCTAAAGGTATTATTGCTGGCCTCTTGTTCCTGGTCTCCATGCTATCCTTAATTAAACCCTGATCCCCATCCTGCCTGATGCACTGAAAAAAAGACTAAAGTAAAATTATTTAATATTGAACTTTGATTTCTAAAGAGACATCCTCAGCAGTCAATACTGCTGAGCTGGCTAGGAAAGGAAACCAGGGCAACATTTTCAGGAGGATTTGGCAAACTTGGAGCCTTCAGTCATCTGTGGGGTTGGACATCCATGTAGGCCCAGCAGGATATTGCTGTGACTGTCCAGCTGTCACCACGTGGAAATAACACACGACTAGCCAGTCAATGACAACAGAATGATGTTGTATCACAAGACCATCCACCAGAACCACAGCAACCAGTTGGGGAGCTCGTGTGAACAGCCCTGCAGCTTTCAGCTAAAATCCAGATCCCAGGACATGAGTTTGCCCTCGTATCAGAGAGGTGTTCTCACCGCTGGCAAAATAAACTCCCTTATTAACAAAGGCTGAACAGGCACAGAAGTTGACTGGAATTTCTAGCCCAAAAAGGGATAATAAAACAATCCAAACCCACCTAACACCCCTTCTGCTCTACTCGACTAAAGCCAGACAAGGATCTGCTCCTCCTCTCCCCTCTCCCCACCATTTATATGGATTTGGCTTTCAGTTTCTCCAGTGCCCGGTCTGAGAAAGCCGGGGGGGAACAAAGGCAGCCCCGAGAGGAGAGGGGGGCAAAGAAAGCCCCTCTGCCTCTGGTTCTGGGAGGGTCCCCCAAGCCGGGAGCCGCCGACCTGCGAGGCCCTGCCTTCCCCGGGCAGAGAGCCCCAGCAGTTATTAATGCCGCTGTCACCACCCCGCTGCTGGGTATTTTTCTTTCAGCTGATGGGAACACGGTCCCTGGAAAAGCCCGAGCATCACTACAGGCTCTGATCGCCCATTTCCTGAAGCAGTTTACCTGAAGGACCGTGTCTAATCGAGTGATTATAAGGGCACTGATTTACCTTATCTGGAACTAAACTGATTATTTCTCATACTTTGTGGCATTTAATAGGAGAAAAGGAGGGAGGAGGATGGGGGGGGAAAAGCGCTACCTGATTAGGAGTTCAAGAGCCTATTCTACAGAGCCATAATAAAACTTAAAAGAATTTGTGAAGAGGAAACAAAGTACTCTTTGTTGGAAACAAAAAAGAGGAGAGAAAAACCTTGCAGTATCCATAACAGAAACCTACACGCCACCCTCCAGCACAAACAGACTTAGGTGCTTCAGAAAGAGGCAGCTGACCTCCCAGCAAGAACAAGGATGGTCGGAAAAACATATTCTCAACGGCTCTGCGCCCCGGGACAAACAAAGGGTTTTAAAGATCAAATTAACGTTATGGCCGAGCCACTCAAGCAAGGCAAAACTAAACATTATTAACACTAAACTGGGAAACGGGCAGTGCCGCAGATGTGTCACGCAAAGGAAAGCCTTGATTCCACCGAAATTAGGAAATAATAATTCTATTTTTTTTTCCAGAGTGCCGCAGCGGTACCAAAATAAATGCGGGTTTCCAGCAGGTAACCCTTTTATTACAGCTCTCGCTAAGCACTGCTTCCTTTCCTGGTTATTTATTCCAGCCTTTAGCCGGCATGGATTTTCCTTTCAAGAGGGATATTGCAAGTTTCTTCTTTTTTTTTCTTTTTTTCCTCGTACACCACTTACAGAGGTCACACACGTTTTACAAGATAAAGATTCAGGCAATGAGCTCTTTAATATACGAGGAGAAGCTGACAAACAGAGAGGGCCCTCACCCAGTTCCTATGAAAAGAGAGGAAATATGTGCCCTTATTCAGAAGTTGCATCCTTTTTCTCCCCCTTTTTTTTTTTTTTAATAACCGAAATTTATGTGCATCAGCAAACTTTTGGGCATTGTTCTTCCCGAACTAAACTGTTCCTTACAGCCTCATGTTTAGTGAAGCCTAAAATTAGAACTGACAGCAATTCACTGCAACAAAGTGGACTCCTTTCCCTTGCCTGCCTGGAGCCCGCATCCCATTCATGGCCTCGAAATCCAGGCATCTCCTGACACTCATCTGCCCGGGGAAGGAAAATAGGGCAGTGCTGAGGAGCGGCGGGGTCCTGCCACCTCTGCTGGGGGCAGAGCTCACCTTGGCACCGTAGGTATTCCCTCTGCTCCTCCTCGCCCGTGCCAGCCTCTGCCGACAGGAGCGCGTCCAGGGCTCGCTCGCACTCCTGCAGCAGCACGGCCACGGCGTTTTGATTATTCATGAAGGCTGATCCCACTCGGCTGTGAATTGGGTGTCCCCGGGTGCACGGTGATCAATTACTTAAGAGAAGACACGGATTCTAAATGAAAAGGATTCCCTTCAAGCCTGAGGTACCTGGCAAACAAAGGAGGGGGAAAATGATTAACTAAAGTATCATCAATTATCCGAAAGGCTCAAGCAGGGAGAAATAATAGGGGAAATACATGAAAATACATGACAGCCTCGGAGGACTTTATTAGAGGAGTGTGTGAAATCACTGTCCCGGTGACAAAGTGTGCAAGGCGGGCATCCCAAGGTGCCAGGGAGACAGGGAGAGCTCGGCAGCGGGGCAGGGAAAGCCCGAGCAGGGAAGTGACTATCCAGGCTGTGCCGAAGCCCTTTGCACCTCACAGGCTCGGGCTGTCGCACACGGTTAGCTGGGATTCAATGGCAGAGCTCGTGGAGGATGCTGTGTGCATTTCCCAGACCATTGGGACCGTCTCTTTTAGCCTGGAATGCCATCCCACATAGGAATGTTGTCCGTTTATGTACCACTGCAAGTCCTTCAGGTGCTCAGAACATTGCCAGTGGTGGTGCAGGGAAAAAAACATCTCCACCCCACATACCCAGCTCAGCATCTGCCAAAACAGTGAAGCAGCTGTCAAAAACTAGGCACCAAATAAATATTTTGGGTTTGTTCCACCCCCACCCCCACCCAATTTGGTGATGGTTTGACTTAGAAAACTGTTCTCGGGGTTTGAAGCAATATAGTCAAAAACAGTCTCTGCAAAAACATTTCTAAACTTAGGGAAACTATGGTAAAGGAGTAAGGGGAGTGCAAAGGAACACATGCTCAGGCACAGTTTGCTCTGCTGACTAGAAACGCCTGACATTCTAGCAGCTAAATTTCCAGGGAGTATTTTCGTTCCCCTTTCTATTGCAGCTCTGGGCTCGCTGGATCCCGGAGCTGGTGGCAGATACCCTGTGTTCTCAATGGCACTGAGGGAGAGCAAGCTGCCAGATTGAAAAGCAGGGGGCAAAAGAGATGCACTCATGCGAAAGCAGAGAGGATCAGAGAGCCTGCCGTGGAAGGGCAGGTGGAGCAGGGCAAGAGATGGGATTCATCAGCAAAGAGCCTGGAGGCAGGAGCCAGTCAGTGGGACTCTGCAGACAAATGTCAGAGAAAGAAGAAATTTAGAAAGTAGCCGTAAAAATGAGACCGAGGGCAGGGGGACGGACACGTAAGAGCAGATGGAGAGCAAGTAAAAAAGATCAGCTAGAGGTAGGAGCCATGGATAAAAACAGAAGGAAAACGCAGAAAGGGTTCACCATAATTTTAGCTCCAAGTAAGAGCTGCCAAGGCCACTCCATGCAGGGCACCATCCCGCAAGGTTTGAGCCAGGTGAGCAGAGCTGGGAGCTGGGATCACATCCCTAAGGACAGGCAAGGCACAGGGCCCATTTAGGGGCTCCTGTCAGGAGAAAAAGGACATGGGGCCAGAGACAGGGCTGGAGGCACAGCTACAGTGTGGCCCAAAGTCCACCCAGGAGATGGGGCTGAACTACCTGTCACTGGCAAAGATCAGTCTAAAAAAAAAGGCCCCCACACTGATGGGATTTGCTCACAAGGCAAGTCCACATCCTAATTCACAAAGGTCCCCTCTCCCTAAGGACTGCTGGATCAGCAGGGACAGACATCTGAACCTGGTGACAACAGCCAGAAAGTAGAGTCCTCTCCTCCTACCCTGCCAGGTCTGGAAAAGTTGATGGAGTTTCTGGTTATCTATCAGGGAAAAAAAGTCAGGCAGCCTCCTCGTAAGGGGATATTTCCCTTTACAAAGAATAACAGGGTATTAAGAGCATCCAACCGAACAGAGAGCCCAAATTCAGACTTTCAAGCCCAGCTCGTGCGGTGTCACAGCCTGGAAGATCACGTTGGGTCTTTACTGTAAGCAGGAGGGCCCCATGGCTTTGTGAGCCACACAGGCTGCCAGTGTCACAAAGAACTGTCAGGGCTTAGCAGGGAAGCTCAAATTAGTGTGGAAGTACAGCGCTTGGCTTCCTTGGGTTGGGAGGATTTCACTCACTGGGAAACTGCCACGGCCAGAACAGTGATATATGAGTGCCAGCAAGCCAGGAATTTTTCTTCAAGTGCATTTTTTTTCCCAAAGAATTGGATAAACAGCAAGGACACTTGGAGTAATGAATAATGATTTACAACAGCAGCAACACCAAAGTGCTGGAACCGTAGAGAAAAGTGCAATAAACTGTACATTAGCACTCAGAAGGTGGAGAGTCTTTACAGACCCATCACAAGGGACAATGACTTGCATCATAAAATCAGCTTAAAATGCACCAACGAGCTTTAAACTGCAGCAGCATCCTTTACACAGATGCCACTTTGTAAAGTTGTGTTCTGTGACAGCTGTGGCACTGAGTGACAGCTGGGAGAGGGGGATAACCAAGCACGCAGCTTATGGACCTGTGGAAATGCACGACCTGAGAATAAAGCTGAACAGCAGAACAGCAAAAACTTCTGGAGGCCTTTAGGACCCTCTCAATGGTTACTAATCAGCTTTCCTAAAGTTCCCTTAAATCCTAACAAGTGGTACTTTGAGGAGACCACGGTTTTGAAGTGATAAAAATCGCAGCTTGGTGTGCTGCAGAACTGACTGGACAAAAATGCACTTAAAAACGCTCTTTGAAAACACATAATAAAACCAATTTTGCACCAGATTGAGGATTTAAGCATTTTTTTTGTGACAGGAAAGCTCCTTTACTCCACCTTTGGGCACAGGCAGTTTTTAAATGCTTGATGTAACTGTTAACACAATATATTATGAGAAAAAAATATCTGTGGCATTTGTGGTTAGAGCCTGGGTTAAAATATTACCTTTTTGGTCAAATATGATGAAAAAAAATTACAAAGGTCTCAGGGGATGAGAAAATACATTTCTGTGGTTGCCCTCTAATTGGAGCTGGGGTTCAGAACAAGAGGGTTGGAGGGAAGGATTGGGCTACAGTGAAATGATCTCTTTAATAAGAAATGGGCCTTACTGTGACATTTCACAGCCCTTGGGCTAGAAGACCAAAAGATCTGTCAAGAGAAAGGAATTTTAAGTTCTACTGTGGGTGGAAGGAAGCCTGGGAGTCAATCTAGCCAGTTTAAGACTGCAATTAGCTTTGGAGGCTCTAAGAAAAAGAAGATGTAATTGCTGCATTCAAACTTCAAATGCAGCAAGGATAACAAGCCTTGGTTTCTCAGACAACATCATTTGGGAAATTTTCCACAGCATTATGGCCCTGAAACACAAATTAGAGATCGCCAGGCCTTTTCTCTCTGAAAATATATTATCCTAATTTTCATCTTATTCAGGCTACCCTCCAGTTCCAGGGAGACTAATGAAGAGGAAGCAAAGACCTGATGAGTTCCATGTGGAGACTACATTTATGGATTAATCCCAACAGGGAGCAAATAAACCTTATTCCCAGAGCTCTCTGTTGGGACTCGGCACAATCAATCGAGGAATGGATAGTTATTTATGACTGAGGCTGTTTTGACTTTCAAATAAACATTTTAATTATTTTAAGTGCTACCCTGGAACTTAAGGCTCCGAGCCCTGTTTTCATTTTGGTGCCTTGCTCTCCTGCCTCCTAATCCCAAACCACACTGGTTGTTATGATACCATGCAAATCATACTGATTTTCACGCTGGTAACATTTCAAAGTGTTTGCTAAGGTGAAATCCACAGGCCAGACAAACCAGGGAGAAGGAAGGGGGACAAGGGAGGAGGATCCAGAGTCAGTATAAATGAAAGGAACACCCTCAAACTACACTGAGCCTAAAGAAGAAGAGGTGCCCAACTCTGAAACCCCATTGTAATCGTGTTGGCACATCCTAATCCATCTTTGTATCCCGCTTTTCTCTGCCTGCTCCTACAAGCAATTTTAATAACCAAGGTACTTAAGAGTGTTTCTTTTCTAACAGCTCATTTTCAATTCAAGTATCTGCACCGCTTGCACTGCTAGTTTTTCCCTCCAGCCTAATTTGGTGTACTGTGGCCCTTCCACATGGGGCTTTCCTAAGGTTAATGAAGCCACACTCCTTTTAGGGAAGCTCTTTGGGCTGTTAGAGCCTCCTGCTGAATAAAGACGGGGGTGAAATCATGACACAGAGGCAGTGCTGGGTCTATTGCAGCTGGTCGAGTTACAAACTCCTCTTCGCTGCATATTATGGTATTTCATCCTTCCTTGACTTCTGTAGGCATGCTGAAAAAATTCCAAAAGATTGCCCCTATGAAAACAATGGAACATTGAGGCTGGTATTTTTACCTGGAGCAGGTAACAGGGAGCATGCACATCATACAGCACTCTCGACTGCTCTCCCTCCTGTGGATTTGAGCACAAGCCTTCTGGAGTCTTTCCCATTACCTCTGTCAAAAATAACAGGCTCAGCTCTACTTTCGGATTTGGCAGCTTGAGGGACTGAAAAATAAAACTGAAATAAAAAAAAAGAAAACATGCTTACACTAATTTAGCTAAGGTTTCAATAATTGACTTCATATCACCTTCCACAGAAGGCAAATTCAGTTTCCTGAATTATTTCAGTGCACACATTCTTACATTTTTCCTAGAGCATTTACCTTTCTTTGTGAAAAGATGGTTTAAAAAAATGGATTTTCTAGGGGCTTTAGTTAGTTAGTTAGTTTACTTCTCTGGCTTAAAGATTAGATGTTTTCTTTTGGTAAAGCTGGATATCCCAACTGGCTGTATTAAAATAAGGAAGAACCTCAATCAAAAAGCTTCTCCTAAGGCAAGCTTTCTTGTTAATATGCACCAACATGAAAGGGTTTCTTTTCATCCTATACAACTACAGTGTGTGTAAATTGCAGGGGGCTCATTGGCATAAATCTTGGCTGTGACCTCTGAGGTAAACTGGATTTACATTACTTTCTGACAAGAATTAAATGAAGGCCTTGTGGATATATGAACAGCCTTCTAGACTGCAACAGATGGGCATGAATGTGCTCCCTAGGCAAACTATCAGTGACATCTGTGTCCTCCAAATTCTGGTGGTCTCAGCCAATTAGCAGGCAAAAGGGAAGAAAAAAAAAGCCGGCCTCTGCACAGCCACCCCAGCCAGAGCTGAAGCAGAAGTGCTTCTGTTTGGAAATGGGATCAAGAACAGCCTCCAGCAGCATGGAGGTGGCTTGCCTGCTGCTACAATGCAGAGGTAACATTACAGGGAGAGCTGAAGTAATGAGGTAGAACAGATATTAATATTAATACAGGACAAACCCCAGCCCTAGCTAAGTCTGTGTGAGGCAAGAATAATGGGCTGTCGTGATGGGTTTACACTCCTGTAGGCAAGGATGGAGTATTTTTGAGGGGTGCAAGTGAAGCTCAGTGCCTGACAGAGCTAAGGCAGGTGCTGGAAATGCCCAGCTCTTGATCCATAGTCAAACCCCCACCATGCACTGCTCTCCCTGCAGAAGGACCCAAAAAGAAACTCTGACCATGCAGAGCTGCACTTTGGAATCATGGAATATCTCGAGTTGGAAGGGATCATGAAGTCCAACTCCAAGCGTGCCTCCATGTGTGGATGGTGACTGGGAAGCAACACACTCAGTGGCTGCTGCACCTCCCTGCTCCAAAGCTTAGTGCTTTATGGAAGAGCATTTAAGTTGCAAACAGACCAGGAAAAGAGCTTGGAATGAGATTTGGGAGTTCTTAGTGAAGCACAGACACAAAACAGAGCCAAAACCACACGGCAACTGCCACAGCATGGAGCTGGACAAAGGGGTACCAGGGGGTCAAAACTCATCACCAAACACCACCAGATCCATGGTTTTAGGCCAGTTAGACCAGAGGAGTGACCCAGACCAATAGAAGATGTGCAGTAAACCATTCCTTATGAAACATATTGTGTGTCTCCCAGTTTTTAATGGAGCTGCCATGGCAGGAGCAGGCAGGACCTCTGGCTAAAAGCAGGTCAGCACTGGGTGCCGAACAAAAGCACCTGTTGTTTTGCCCTGGTCATGACTTTTCAGAGGCCATTTCTCCTCACCACTGCTATTCCAAGTACTACTAGGGGATGCAAAAAAAAGGAATAATTGAGGGGCAGATCAATAAATTAAAAAGTTCTAAAAAAAAAAAAAGAAAAAGAAGAAAAGACATAATGAATTTGGTACAGCACATATTTTTAGATCAAAGATGCCTTTGAAGTGACAAACCCTTAATCCATAAACTGCTGAAGCACTTCCTTTCTTTCCCAAACTACTTGTTGTCAAATAAAATGGAAGTTAAGGAAATTATCTTTATCTGAAAATGGCCAAAAGAAGCCATCACCTAATGACAGCCTTGTCAAAATGACAATTGGGGAAATTGTTAGGAAGGGGAGGCCTGACGACTGGAGGAATAAGCTGGCTGTTTGCTCTAATCTGGTCAGGCAGGCCCCACACAATTCCAGTCAGCTTGCTGTGTGAAACAGCTAAGTCTTTGTCAACTCGGGCAGGGGCTGGAAAGACTTCTCTTTCATGAATATGTATCACCACCCTCCACGTCTGCAGAAAAAGAACTCCTTCCAAACTGCAAAATAATAATAAAAAAAAAAAAGCCAACCAAAACTCCCCCACCGCCGTTAGAAATAAATCCCTGAACAAAAAAAATCCTGAGAGGAGAAAAACTACTAAGCAAGGACAGCACACGTTTTGGAAGTGGAGCCAGAAGGATCTTCTTCCCAAAGGCTTTCTGTGCACTTTTATCCCCCAGCAGCCCGGGATGAGGCACTTCAAGTGCACAAAAGAAAAACGGCCCATCGGGGTATTTAATGTCCATCACTGGGGTTTATATTTGGTGTTTCTGAACGTGCTGCCTGAGCACCAAACCCCAAGCCATGACATGAATTCCTGCTCACTTGTGTGAGGAGGAAAGCACCTGGAACAGAACTGAACACTTCCATTGGCAAAGGTTTCAAGTCCAGCTTCCTACCAGGGTCACAAATTTCCTGTGCAGCTCAAAATCCTTCACCATGAGTCGAGGTAGAGAGCTGGAATCTTGGGTCACCTTGAAGTTTGGGGGCTTTTTATACATCTCTACAATATTAAACCTCAATTACTCCAAAGACTGGCATAAAGCTGAAACTGGAGAGCCAAGTGAAGCCTACTGGACTGCCAGTGGAGGTGGATGCACAGACAGAAAGTGCCTTAAAAAGGTGAAATAGCTCAGAAATGCATGTCAGAAACACTGTGTCTGCAGGTCTGGTGCTGAAACTCTTGTAAGCCCAAAAATGCTGTTTAAAGCCATGGAAGGGCAACTGGGAAGAGAAGGCAGGGTCAAATCAAGCCTATGCCTGTTGCAGAAAAATGAAGATATTTTATGATGTGGTGGGTTTTGTCTCTCTTGGACAGCTACAACATTATTAAAGCATTCATCAGTGTTTGAAAAATTACCTTCAGGTGTTTGTTGATATCTTTTTAATTTTGCCCGTGGAACTGCAAACCAGATCTTAATTTATTATTAGAGAGCTTGTGGTGATATTATAAACTCCACTTTTTCTTGAAATAACAAACAATATGAAAGTTTGACTTCCAGCAGAGACATCAAGACACAATGCTCAGTTTTGAGGTTTCCAATATTATGCAATGTTTGCTGTAGACATTTCCATTTCATTAGCATATTCTGCTTTACATGAGGTCCAGCAATGAATGCTGTGCCTGATCTAAGGCTAATCCTCTTTAAAGAGCTACAGGCTATATTACATGTGGCCACAGCCACGGTTATGGCAGGGCTGAATCACTTTGAAGCCTATTGAACAGTGTTCCCTTGTGAGACCATACACAGAGCCATAAACCGATGCTCCCTGTGCTCTGAAATCCTACTGTTTCCACCACCAGGAGTTTCTGTGAGGGACAGACTTGAGTCCCAAGCAAGGGGCTGCAAAGAGGGAAGAGAGACCCGCTGCCTTCACCTCCTCTCAATGCCAATTTATGTGCCCACAGTGATAAAAAATCCTTTTTTCTAAACCTCATCAGACTGCAACTGCTCCAGGGGAGGGTTTCCAGAACAATCAAAGGTAAAGATGAACCAGGCACCTGCTTCCCTGAGTAGGAAAGAAGCCACTTGAGCTGTCATATATATTTTTAAAGAAAAAAAGAGAAAAAGAGTCATGTATGCACCTCCAAGGCTGACTCCATGCTCACAGCTGGGTGCCCTCAAATGTTATAAACTGAGATAATGGAATAGTTTTTAGTACCACACAACATGGAATCTTGAACATCTTCACATCTATATAAATTCAAAGGGGAATAAAAAAGCCCAAAAAAACAAATCCCCCCCTCTATATTCTCTGGTTCTGTTACATATCAGCAAAATACCATTTATATTTGTGCTTCCTTTTAGCCCTCCAAAATAACTTTCTTTGTTCAATGAAGGGAGCTGGAAATGTTCAGCCTGTACTGCACACATGAAATTATCTCCACCTAACTGGTGTCAAACCAGACAGAGAGAGCAGATTCAGTCTCCATGGTTAAAATATGGGTCCTGATGAAGGCAATGTTTAACCTCCTTGTTTTCAAAATAGTTGCACAAATTACTTTTTTCTTTTTTAGCTCTTCAGTTTCTTCAATAATTTCTCTGAGAAATGTGTTGCTCCAACACACTTAGGACTCCAAGCTTCAGAAAAGGACAATAGGGGAGAGCTGGTAATTTTGGTTCTGTGTCAGGCCTTAAAGACGATTTAATTTTGAGCAAGAAACAAGTACCTGCTCTATGGCACTGAATCTCCCTTACTCTTCCTCTTCCACTTCTTGTGGAGCTGGAATTACAGGAGCTTCTCTCCCACCAAGTTGCATGAACCTTTCTTCAAAGACACAGCTGTCAATGTGAAGGGACTCCAAGTCACAACACCTCCACCTCTTTCCAGTGTCCCTGTGGAAATAAGGACATTGAGATGGACAAAAAGGAGAGAATCCAGATGGAGGGAGAAAGGGTCCAGAGAAAAAATAAACAAAGGGTGGAAGGAGCAACAGAGAGGGTAGGAAAAACAATCAGGAGGATGGCAAGAGGGAAGAACAGCAGAGAGCAAGAGGGGCAGGAAGAAGGAGAAACTGAGATAGCAGACAGGCAAGAAGGGAGAGAAGGGAAGAAGGCAGAGGGGCTCCAAAGGAAGGCCAAGGACAGATTGTAGAAAGAAAATGAGAATGTGGAGAGTGGTATAAACAAAGTCCATCCTGTAAGGAATAGTTTCCTTTGGTAGTCAAAGTGAGGCTCCTCATCAGTTTATTCAGGTCAGATGACATGGAAAATGGGAGACTTCTTTTTCCTAAGCAAACAAGGAGCAATGGAATAAATAAAGGGAAGGGTGCTCTCTCTTCCTCCTTTGGCAGATCTCCTCTTTGCTTCATGCAGAGGAGCTGTTCTTGGCACTGGGACCTAAAAGTGCACTGAACACACCTCTTCCTCATGCATCTCTTCCTTCTCACATCGAGATCCAGTGGAATGCACTGGGATATCTTTTGAATACACTTGTCTCTGAGAAGGGTCTATTTCTTTTATGTTTGAACGTAAGGCACATGTTTGCTGTACAGTAACAATAACTCATTGCAGAACCTCACTACAAGTAATTGCGTTATGCCTTTCCCAAACTAACTCTTGGAAGTTACCACTGCCATTATTACCATTAACTTACAAGCACCTCAACAGCTCTTGCAATACCAAAACGAAATTTCTGACTTAAAATTAAAAAGGAAAAAAAAAGAAAGGAAAAAAACCCCACGAACCAGCTAAGAAATACTCAGAAAATACCAAAAAACCTCAGATGGTGGCTTTCCACGTGTGGTCACACATTGCCACCTACTGGCTCCCAGTGCTAAGGTGGTTTGGAATAAGAGAAGGGCTGTGAAGCAGACGAAGGGCAGCAGGAGGGTACAGGTTGGTACAGGAACCCAACACGTGTGTTACAGGTGAGGCAGTGAATATTATTGTGCCCCAGAATAGCCCACGCACAAGCAAATAAAAAACAGCCTGGATTTTATGGCTCTAAATCAATTGGCTGTCAACAATCACCTCCTCTGGGTCTCTGCACGTCCCTGAAGGATGATTTCAGGTCGCCCTAGGAGACCAAGCCCTGGGACAGGGGAGGTACAGTGGCATCGTGCCCAGGCCTACATGACACGACAGGCTCCTGCTGCAGCAAGGAGGCATTTAATGCTGGGGAAAACTGGCAAACAGAGTGCACATCCCTCGGGAGACGTGCTTGGGAATATGGAGAGGGCTGGGGTTGGGGCAACTACTCACGTCTTGCACCCTTCTCAAGATTTTTGCTGAGCTCACCACGTCACATCTGTCACACACACCACACGGAAATACGAGTGCATGGCTCATGTCCCCTTGTGGCAAGAGCCAGCCCTGCAGAAAAGCACCATTTCTGCAGGTTTCTACACCATTTCTGCCTTAAATACCGTCACAGCATTCCCAGCTTATCACCAGCCAGGCAGACCATTAAGAGAATGTATTTTCTGTAACTCTGCTGACCCACCATGAACTTCCCAGAAAGCAAAAGAAACATATTTCCCCTCACTGACTCAGATTTCCTAAGTCAGTCATGACTGAAAGAAATGTAAGAGTCCTTAGTTACTTTTCTGTTTTCCAGATTTTGCTTATTCAGGGTCTGGAGTTACAGCAATCAGTTGCTATAAAAATAAGGTACCATCACAGTCAAGCCCAAACCATGTCAGTCTTTCAGCCTTTGGATCACAAATACTTAATTAGTCTAAATGTCGCATTTCTTTGTAGTTTCACTTTTACTCTTAAGAAATTTCAACTAGTAAAGGAAGTTATTGTAATACAGAAATGAACTCTATTAAAGCATGTAAACAGGAAGGTCACCCAAAAACCTGAGAAGCAGAGTCCTTGAATTTGTTTTTTCTCTTACAGGGCAAACCTGGAGTTGTCTTCCTGAAGCTGGCAGCATTTTAAGTGGTTAGAAACTTATGGAAGAGAAAAGCAGTAAATCCAGTTCCTGCCCTCCCCTCCCCTGTATGAAATCACACAGAGCTATACTTAAATCATAAAATAATAAGGACGATGTAGTTAATATGATGTTACATAACCTTATAAAAGAAAAAAAAGGAAAGGTACTTACATACCTCAATAGGTAAGAGTATCAAAACAATCCTATCAGAAAAACTCTCTTGGGTCCTGGGAATGGGCTGTTTCCGGAACCAAAGTGCTGACAGGAATTATAACCACCAACAGATGCAATAAATAGCAGGATTGCACAATTCTGGCTTTTCCAGAAGGCAGCAAAGTGCCTTTTTGTTTTGGTGTGTGAGCACACAGGTCCAGCCCTGCCTGGTGCAGAAAAGGCATTCTGCTATGGGAGAAACTTGGAATAATCTGCTTTCCTTCTCTGCTTTCCAACATGACTTCTTG
Organism: Campylorhamphus procurvoides; assembly: GCA_013396655.1. Lineage (NCBI taxonomy): Eukaryota > Metazoa > Chordata > Aves > Passeriformes > Dendrocolaptidae > Campylorhamphus > Campylorhamphus procurvoides. The sequence goes on from WBMV01006161.1 coordinate 1,007,240, forward strand.
AAAAACACAGTTTAATCTCTTTATTTTTTTTTTATTTTCTGATGTCAGGGGAGAAGAGCACACAGATGCATTAACCTGTGTACAGGTAAAAATTATGCCACAAGAACTACAAAGGAGCTTATCAACCCAGGAGTCATTTACCTGTTTGTTGAATATACAAAAAGAACCCACAAGTGAAAAATAGTTTATATGAGCCAACACAGTATTTCGCCACCCCTGCCAAAGCAAACAATCCTTCAGTATTCACCAAGGCACAACACTTTGTCAGTCCTGATGCTGTACAGGCATGGGGAAGGGACAACACTGAATATTTGGGATATGGATTGAAAAGGAACAGGTTTTTCCTCTGCTCTGCCACTTTTTCTGTGCTGGGGAGCAATCTTGGATATTGAGGAAAACCAAGCAGCTGGATGAGGAAGAATTGCTTATTTTCTCATACCAGATGGCACAGCCACCTCACAAATTATAATGAGAAAAAAAAAGGGGGGAATGTTTCCAACTCAGATCAGCGGCCAGGGAAAGATTAGGTTATTTCCCAAAAGCAGTGCAATGAAGCTGAACTGTGGTTGCTTAAAGCAGACAACCAAATATTTTAAAATAACCATTTAAGAGCACCACCAGGTCGACACTTATGCCTGTGGTGTGACACTTACCAATGTACTTCATTCCCAAAGCATTCGCTTTGGGGTTAAAGTTATTTCTCCTCACAGCTCAGCGCGCTCTTGATCTGATCCCTGATGTGGCTGTGGACACGGCATTCTCAGATGCCCACGTAAAAACACCGGGCAGAGCTGTGGCTATTTCTTACTGTTTATACACTGCAATAAATAATTTATTTTATTTTATTAAAAGGAAAAGTAAATTCAACTTCGCGCCCCTCAGCGCTGCCCGCCTCAGCCAGTCCCCCTTCCTGCCTCGGCCATTCCCGCCTCGCTCCTCAGCCATTCCCTCCTCCCTCCTCCCTCCTCAGCCACTCCCGCCTCGGCCGTTCCTTCCCCTCGCCTCAACCATTCCCGCCTCACCCAGTCCCCCTTGTCGCCTCAGCCATTCCCGCCTCCTTCCTCAGCTCCTCCCACCTCAGCCATTCCCGCCTCAGCCAGTCCCCCTTCTCGCCTCAGCCCCAGCTGCCTCATCCCCTCCCTCCTCAGCCATTCCCGCCTCCCGCCTCATCCCCTCCCTACACATCCCCGAACTTCCGAGCCATTCCCGGCGCTCCGGCCCTGAGGAGGCGCTGGATCCCGCCCGGCAGCAGCCGGAGCCGAAGCCGCGCTCCCGGCAGGNGGCCGGGGGGGTGTGGGTGTCTCCAGACTCCCATGGAAGCCGAGGGTTCGGTCGGGAGATCCCGGGCTTGCCGGACTGTGGGATGGGGAGGTGGCAGCGAGCCGGGAGTCCTTGTTATGAGTGCTCCGCCTCGCCTCCTTCCCTCTGGAAGTGGGGTAGGAGAGGATGAGGAGAGGTCACGGCTTGTTTGTCTCAAATGAAGGTGCGGGGAGAAGAGCGGCGAGAGAAGTCTGGATTCGACTGGATAAAGTTTCCTGCTCCAGTAAGTAGAAACTCCTTCAGCATTTACATGATAGTACGTAAAGTATGTTCAGCCTCCTTTAGGGCAGGACTTGGCAAGCTGGGGTGGAGATGCCTGAGGTGGTACATGAGGATAGATAGCAGGGTCTGCTGGAGCAATTGGTGGCTGCTCTTCCCTAATAAACGCAGCCACTTGTAAAGTTCATTAACACGTGAATAAGGGCAGCGTTCTGCATTGGTCTGATACACTGCTGTGTACACTTCAGATTTCTCAAAATGTGTCTTTATGTTCCCGTGTTTTGCCTACTCCTGATGCATTTCAGAAACAAATTAACAAAGTTAATAAACAGAACGTGCTTTTAAATTCGTATCAGATTCAGCCCAAGTCTCAAGGCAGAAAACTGTCTCTGTGGGCTGATCTGCGAACTAAGTGAAAGCACTCTGGTTTTCCCCTTTCACCAAAAATGACCTCATGTAATATCCCCTTAACTGGTGCAAAACAGGAAGGGGCAGAACTAGACACAGACACAATCCATCCTGCTCACAGAGCTGCTTCCAGCATTCTGGAGCTGAGGAATCTGCCAGAAGGAGGGATGGAATCTGGTGCCATCCCAGCTTGTCTCACAGATGGCAAAGGAATAACCTGCCCATCAGGGTGTCTCTCCCTGTATTCCTGCCAAATGCACAGATGATATTTCCTAGTTCATTTTGAAGTGAGCTCTGCTCGAAATTTTCTGTTTCTCTCATCATCTGCAGTGTTGTAGCCTGGTTCAGTAAGCAAGCTGAGCTTGCTGAGCTACTGTGTCAGAACTGCTGCTGGTTTTGTATTAAAGGTGTAAGAAGGAAGTGGTTTGGGGCTTTCACACAGAAAATGATGCACCAACACACCACCATTCACAGTGCTTGGTGTTTATGTACACAGTGGTGTAAATGAGCCTTAAAAAACACAAGTCAACACCATCATCACAAAACATTTATTTGTAGTGGTGATTCACCTCCTCATAAAAACCCCTGATTAAATTGTAAGCGCTGAATGGAGCTGGTGAGAGAGCTCAAGATCCATGTAAGACATGTTGGGAACTTACTGCAATCCGGAAGGAGAAACATGACAAATATCTGCACTGTATGAAACTAGTTAAATGGCTCCCTACATGTTTCTTGGGTGAGTAACTGGGAATTCATTCTCTGGTTCCTATTAAAGCACCATGACTTTTCTTTTTTTAGACTCAGTTTCAGTGCAAGACAACACTGACTGTGCATTTAGGGAGGAACAGATCAGTGACTCAGATTTTATTGGGATGCGCTGCAGTCGCTTAGACTTTGAAACAGAATTTAATTCATAATCAAGCGTGTCCTGCATGTGAGATGCTTAAAAAAAATACACACAAAAACACCACACCCAAGAAAAGTTATTTAGTTATGCAGTGGATAAGTGGGATTTCTCAACAGGCAGTGGAGAAATACCTAGAGCTGGTGACAATTCCTCATTTAAGTCTCGTGGATGCTCCCGGTATCATTCTGTCACAGCAGTCACTTCTAAACACTGCTTTGTTTTATGAAAGAGGTAAATTCTGAGCCAAAGGAGTGCTTTATACATATTTGAAATATTATTGCCTACATACAGACACATTGTAAAAATAATTTGATACCTTCTAGTCACAGGACTACACTGAGAGCAGAGCACGCATGCTGAGACAGTACTACTTACTGCTCCATTTCCAGTCCATAAAGTAAATCTTACTGATAAATGCCATCTTTTTTGCAAAGATAAATTTACCTGTGAGATCCTCATGAAGAGCTTGTTGGCAGCAATGGTCACTCGTGGGTGTTTCTCAGAATTCTGAACTCCCAGTTCTTTGCTTTCATCACATTCACTGTCAGCCAATTTGCTATAAATTCTGTACAGTTTCTACACAACAGCACATGAAGTTTTTAATGCCACTCTGAATCCAGTGTGTTTGGTTCCACGGTGATTTCATGCTGTGATTTTACTTCTTTCTCGTTCTGAGGACTCTTTTCATCATGACCTCTTTTGAAGAAGCCGAGACAGAAGAAACAGTAACGTGCCTCCACATGACCTTTTACCATCCTTGCCAAGAGAAGAAGATGATGTTTCGTTGTCTGAATTTTGGTAAGCGAGAACAGGTCAGGGCAGATGAAATGGCCAAGTTTGGCCGTGATTCCAACATCTGCCATTACAACTTAATGGATACTCGTGTCTCTCGGATCCAGTTTGCCCTGCAGTTCTACAGAAAACTCAACAGCTCAGAACACTTTTTTGAGATAAAGAACTTGAGCAAGAGAACAAAACTGACCGTGAACCAGACAGAACTGGGGTACCTAAACAAAATCGACCTGCCCTGGAAGTGCATCATTTGTTTTGGGGACTACCAGATCTTGGCAGAGGTTCAGGAAGGGGAGTCCATGGATTACTTTGAGACTCACCTACACCTGGCTGAAGCACCAGTCCTACAGGAAAGATCCCTGCCATCTCTGCAGCCTGTACCAGAGAATGGCATTTCTTCTTCCATCTTTCTTTCCGAAGGCAAGAGCCCCACAGAGATCGATGAAAATGAACCCTGCTAGCAGGCAGAAGGAACCTGGATCAGATTTTGCAGCCTGCATGACTTCTGACACAGGGTGCTGTCACCTCATTCTAGAGTTCTTGGTGGCTCTTACTGCTGCACATCAGTCCTCCTACACTTGGTGTTTTCAGCATGGGCATTCCAGAACATACTTTGTTCCACAGAAATGGATTCCTGGCACTTCCTTCACCAGGGCATAAGTACTCTCTGATCACCAGTTTGCCACAGAAATGTGTGGATGACAGAGGGCCACTCAAATCCATGGCGACAGGTTCCATTCCAGAACTGTGACCACGTGCCTTTGAGGCATATTAAACAGGCATTATTAATACAGAGCATGCACAACAGGGCTTTGATCCCACCTAACGAGGGACATAATGTCTCATTGCATTTGTTATACTTTGTGCTTTGCTTTTGATATGGAGTTCCAAACAGTATTTGCAAGCCTAGGTTGTGACTTCTCGAATTTTGCAACCTAGAAACACTTTGTCAGCAAAGTCCTTTTCAGTTTGTGTTTTTATTAACATAACAGCAAGACTTTTTTCCCCTTGTTTTTTAAAATTAATTAAAATCTATTTTTTGGCAAGTTAACTACTTTTGCTTGAGATGTCAACAACCATGCAGTGTCAGTGATCATGGTACATGAAAATACAGATATATTTTTTAATAAAAGCATTTGGTTGCCTAGTAGGGATCTGCTGTCTTCTACAACTACAATCTAAAAAGAATTTATGGTGAGTAAAACTATTTCCAGGACAGTCCAGAAACTTTCACTGGGAGTATTCTGAGCTTTCCAAAAGTGCCATTGCACCAAGATAAGGGTTAACTGAAATACATTCAGCAAGATTCCTACCTTTACCACCACCCACCCGAAGTATTTTAAGTATTTCTCAGGTTGTTCCAGAGAAGTTTTTCTTTGCCAGGCACTCAGCTTTTCATTGGCAGTTGCTTGGACTATTTTCCCCTCCCAAGTATTTTAGTTTGACACACTGGAAGGAATCAGATCATGCATAGGAGTTACCCATCTTACCATCCCTAAATATTAGGATGCGTTTCAGCATTAATCATTCCAAGAAAACCATAATTATACCTGAGTGGAGGAACAGCTGAGATTAAAGCAACCAACCACAAGTGAGAAAAAGTCATGGGAGAGGCAATGAAACTCAAACACAGGATTATGTAGGATTTGCCTATTCATCTCATCCCTGCCAAGAATACCATGCTCCCATCTTTTCCACTCTTGGAACTAGGCTGTGGTCCTACTGAACTTCTACAGTCTTTGGCCTAGATGTGCAGTTCAATGTTTTGCACTCCCTCTTTTCCCATTAGTGCTCCTAAATTCCTATGGATGGTGTGCAAGCTCTTGTTTTCTGCTTCTCTGGGCTTAAAAAACAGGTTGCTCGTAGTATCACTAAGCAGTGTTGTTATCCAGTTTCTGTTCATTGTCTCTGTTATGTAGGACATTAATGTATGGCACTGATCATATTAATTGCTTGCCTTTTTGGGGCTGTTATCTAAACAAGAAGTGACAACCCCAATCTGAAATTCTCAAGGCAGTGTATGAACAGAAGCATCTACAAACAGTACTTAACCTGAGGAAAAGCTCTCTGATCTGCAGAGCGCAGAACACTGAGTGTGTTTAGAACCAGGGCAGAGCATTCCTTAGGCACATCTCCAGGAACCAGGGGAACACCTTGGGGATGGAAACAAATCCCCAGCAATGTGCTGATTTCCAAACAATAATTTCTACAACTGTATTTACCTGGGGTAATAATCAACCATCTAAAATACACATTAAAAATGAATCTTCTCTTATCACTATGGTAATTGGAAGTTAATTTACACAAGGAAGGTTATTTTACACCTGAAGTATGAGGGTATAGGTGCTCATTTACAATAGGAAAAGGGCTCCATGCTCCATCATTGCTGCTTGTTTAGAGCTTCTCTTTCAAAGCAACAGGTCTCAAGAGGGATGCTGTGGGATTCAGGAGTTAAGGATGTGAGTAATTAATTTTTAAAACCTTCCTTAGTGAGCTGACACACAGGTAATTTTGAGTAATGTTTTTACAATTCATCTTCACGCAGTGCTTTTTTTTTTGGCAGCCCAAAAGCCAGCAACAGACAGGACACTGCCAAACAGTAAGACTGACTGAAAATTTTAATGACTTTTAAATTTGTACAGATAGGCATTTTACAGTACCATTGAATCGTTTGCACATGAGCTGTTTGTAGAATCTCTCCATTTCTTAAACACCCACAAATACTGAGCTTCATTTCCAAAGTTGCTCAATCTGGTTGCACTGAGCTCTGAAAATGTTCTTAACCATGTGCCCATCACAGAAAAATCCTTCAGCTGGAATCAGCTTCCTTTTTCTTAAGTCTTTGTGCATCCTAAGAGCAGGACTGTCAGCTAATTGACTTCCTCAGGGCATGGTCAGGACCTCCTGTTCACTGGCCAGGAAAAGGAGTGACCAGCACAAGGGAGGTGAGTTTCAGCAGGTAAAAAAAACCAAACAAAAGTGTTATTTACATGTTGGGGAAGTTGCCTTCATTCCCAGCAGGAATATATTATACAAATAAACATCCAGGAGGAGTCACACAGCAGTAGCTTACGCCAAACCCAAAATATACAGTTGATGTGTACAAATTTTTAAAGCTTATTACAGGCATTGCAGATGTAAATAATGACATTATTTTCAGTGACATGGCTACAACTGAAATCAACAGATGGAATGTTACCAGCAGGAGTTATCTGTTCTTTCATGTTACTTGTACGTATTTAATCCAAGTGTGCAGGAATCTTGTTCCCAATCCACACTGTAATGTCCCAAATATTCTGTATAGTCTCAGATGATTTAAACCAGCAACACAACTTTCACCAACAAATTCAGTGATGATGATGATAAGGGTTTATTACTTCTCACAGCGTGTTCCTTTTACTCCACAATGGTGAAGTTACACCCCATTGCCCTTTTTCTTTTTTCCCCATGGGAGAACGAAACAGCTACACAAAGTAACAGTAAAGTAGAATGGCTTTACTTTGAAACTTGAAACTTTGGGGAAAGCTCGAGATCCACAACTGTTTTGCAGGTCATCTTTTTTTTTTTAAAAGTATAATTTACTTGAAGTATCATGGGAGACCACACAGCACATGACACCAGATGTGCCGTCACTGAACAGCTCCTTGAATTTCAGCCCGTATTAGCAGGATTGACCATCCAGTTTAGAGGCACAGGAAAGGCAGAGCACTTAAAACACACTATTAAAACACGAACTTCTTTCTTTTTAAAATGCAGATATAGAAATTCAGTCTTTAGGTCCTTGTTCCTCCCACCCCCAGCAGCAGAGCAATCATCCCTCCCCCAGTTTGCTCACAGAATGTTGATTTCAGTAATTGTTCCAGTCCAGTTAAATTACAGATTTTCCACAACTAAAGAATTTTAAAGACCCTGTAGCAACAGATGTTGGTCTGTAGGGGAAGGGCAGGGAAATCAAGACTTTGGTCCTCCCAGTTCTCTACTAGATACTGGTTAAGATTTCCATTTTATTGACACAGAAAGAATTTATATTTTAATTTTATTTTTGTTTTTCTATCTAGCATATGCTTACTAAGTCTGGCATATTAGACAAGACAATATCTTACCTAACCTGATGATTTATACTATATTCATTGAGGTTAACCGTGCTTAGCAGAAAGTAATTAAAAGAATTAAAATAAATGGGAAAAGGACAACACAAGGCTAGGAAGACTTTAAACTTGACAGGGAAAAACCTGCAAATTGCCACGTGTCAGATTTGTTTTGCAGCTCTTACTGCACCCTCTAAATAGCTGGAGAGCAAGTCAAAAAGCACAGACTGAAAATAAACATTTTTTTAAAAACCATTTCTCTATATTCAAGTATTACATAAATTATATAAGACTTTCTGACATAAATAGTAGGCCAGTGATGAATTTTAAAAACAAAATCAGTATAAACACCGAGAAAAAAAAAAGGCAAGTTAAAATATAGATATGTCAGGCCATGAAGCTTCAATTAGTGCAGATAATTTTATATTAAATCCAGATATCCAGAAATATACACAACAGCATCATCCCAGTTTTCACAAAAGTTGAGAAGGTAGATGATAAAAATTGCACTTGGTTCTGAACTAATTCAGACAGCAAATCCTTTGTAAGAAAGAAGGGAAGCAGGTCTCCCAAAAGAGCGAGTTGGCTTTGTCCATTCCCTTTGCCTCTGCAGCCTTTGGTCCCCAGGGGGGCTGCAGTGTCACTATCTGTCCTGGGGGTCGGGCTGTGCCAGCCCCCCCTCGGACACACACAGCTCCAGCACGGGGTTCACAAACCCCGCGTACTCCGAGTTGCCGTTGTCGTCCACGCCGGCGCTCACAAAGTCATTCTCCCACTCCAGCCCGTTGGAATCGTCGGAGGCCGAGGCCGGGTGGCTGCCTGTCTTCCTGCTGTTGAATTTCAGGGCTGCCCTCAGGATGTCCTCCTCTGTCTTGGAGCGTTCCCTCATGGGGATCATCCTGTTCATGCCTGGGGGGGAAGACACGGCTGTGAGAAACGCATCCTTTCCAAGGAAGGACCTTGCTGTTCAAAGAAACAAAGCTAAAATTTGGCTGGACATGTGATTCACTGGTCTAGGAAAGCTCTTCAGTTTGTCTGGGAGGGTGTGTTTAATTTCACACAAAATAAGGCTCTGAGAACTGCCCAAAGACCATCCAAGCTCCTATTAATTTTGTCAGTAATTACAGAGTTTCTTGTGGCATATCAAAACCCTCCCAACCCACTGGAAAGGGAAAGAAAGCATCACTGGACTCCTCATACATTCCTAAATAAACTCCCCTTTTAAATCTGGAGTAACAAATTAATTGTAATTAAAAAGCTACATATTGCCACAGAAACACACAGTGGGGGGGGGGGCACAGGAAAAAAATATCCAAGAGATTTTTCCCTTCATCAGACTCAAATTATAGACTTGATGTTAATGTTCCACTCATCTTTCCAAACAGAAAAATAATAGTATAATATACAGTGCTAAACATTTAACCTACAGAATGTCAAAACTAGGGTATTAACGCCAAAAAAAAAAAAAAAGCAGCAATGTATTGGCTAAAAGAAATCTTGATTTTTTTAGTGAGCTTTTCAAGAGTCAAGGTCTCAAAATTTTGGATACACTTTGAAATATGAAAGAGCTTTTGCCCATTTACTAAATAAAACTATTTGCTAAATAAAATACCTGTAACACACAGCAGCAATGAGGACAGCTGGGATATTCACTGGAATACAGATCTGAATTCCCACTAAAAGTTACAGTAAAGTAATTAGGGTTTTTCCCAAAATAATTGAGTCAGGCTCCTGACCAACTTCCACATTTTTAAAGGAAGAACAAGCTGTTCCTTCTGCTCCTGGCTCACGAGAGGGCAGCATTTCTCTGCCATTAGTTTTGTTGGGAGTTTACAAGTCAGTTCCACAAAATGCAGGGAGAGGCATTTACTGAAGGATGCAGATAAATTAATTCATTTACTGGGGCTGCATCCACAAAGAATTCTCTCAGTAAAAATAATTTACAGTTTTAATCATTACAGACTTGCCAGAAATTCCATCAGAATTGTTTGAAATCACCTCCCCCTTGGAAAATGACAAATTTGTAATCAAAGTAGTTTAAACTATGCCAACATTTGTAAGTTCAGAGTGAAACAGAAATGCAGGGTAAATACCTTCTTCATCTTCCCACTCTAAATCTAACGAGGTGCTGTCGTCGTTTCCACTCACTGATTTGGTTTTGGTCATTAAGTCACAACTGCTCTCTGTGTTGGGTGTCAGCACTGTGGCATCAGATGAAAGTCCTACGTAAAAGAAAATAAAATCTCTTTTTAATTCCTAATCATACTTGAATTTGAGGTTCAATATGAAAAAGGAAACTTTTAAATTAAGCTTTTATTGTGCTTTGGTTTTTGTGGCTCTTTAAACCTCAGGAAGATGGGAAAAGGCACTTCGAAGCATGATCTGTAGTTGTTTAATAGTCAACATCACTAAGCTATCATCTAATTAGAACTATAAAGGAATTTAATACGTTGTAAGCTGGATTTGTAAAATAAACCCCAAAATCAACCCTCTTCTCCCCAAAAAAACAAACTACTAGCAGTATTCCCACAAGAATTGCCATCAGTTTGATATATACACACATTTTATATTTGTGTGCATATATAAAATATAAATACATTATATTATAAATACATTATAGAAAGAGAAATAACACTGTGCTCCTCAGAGTCACTCAGGATCTTCAGACAGGCATAAGAAAAGGAAGACTTACTACTACTTCGAAAAGCTTCATACTGGAATTTTGTATTCCTAAGGAAAGGATCAAGATCTTCCTCTGCCACAGCACTGTAAGAGCAATGCACAGTTTTTTAGCTTTCCAAACCTCCAAGGATGACTTAAAAAAAGTTAATCCACATGGCCCCCAGCTCTGTGCTACAAAGCACATATATCTCCAACTAAATTCTTTATGAAATGGTTTGGAAAATGCCTCTCTGTTCCTTTTCATCACATCCCCTCCCAGTCTGTGCTTCTGCTCAGTTTTTAATAGTATTTTCAGTTAAAAATGAATTAACTTCCATCTCAAAAACTCTTCCCCTCTCTTCATCCCTATAGATAAAATCTCCCTGATTTTCAATTCCTTTTTTTAGCTAATGATTTCAAACCCTGCTCCTCCAGTCCTTAGTTTTTAAAATCTGGCTACTTCCTACTCACACCATTAAACCTCAGTTTTCACAGCTCTTTTTCTTACTGCACTTCCCCAAATAAAAACCCCTTTTTATCCCCCTCCTCTTCCATGCAAAAATAGGTGCTGTACTTCAGTAGTTTTTTCCTAAACTTAAAGATCATTCTACAATATATTTATCTGGGTTTTTTTTTTCTATTGGGTCTTTTCCCTCCCTAACACCAAACACAGAAGGTGGCAGTGAAGAGAATTAAATCAATAATATTAACAAGGAAACAGACTATATAACCCATTCAATTAGTGTATTTCTATTGGGTATTTCAAGCAGGGTTCTGAATAATAAAGATATTTTTATATTAGCTGAGATTTTACACATTAATATTAAATTCTAGATTTGGTGTGTATATATGTATTAGTGGCTGGGAGTGGGTTCAGTTTTTAATAACCAGTGAAAACCATAATTAATGCAAACTACCCCCTTCCTTAACTTTGCAGATGAGGAGCAGGAGTACAAACAGTGAAGGTTCTCACTTATCATGAATAAAAGGGGATCTCTTACCTCTGAAACTCTCCATTATTTACAGCATGTGCTCTCTGAGTGATCCTTTGCTGCCTACGTTGCTACCAAGAGAAGTACATTGTTGAAAAGGCTGAATGCAATCACTCAAGAGTCATATACTCAAAACAGAGCTCTCAAGAAACCTATTTCAAATGCATCCCAAAAAAAACCCCCCAAACATCAGTTTTTAGAACCACCTGAGTCATGACTGCAGCTGTCTTTTTTGCTATTGTCTTCTTAAGCCACAGGTATTTTCAACTCAAAACTGACACCTGAGTGATGTTTCATTTCTTTTGCTCCGTGCACACAAGTCACCCTACCTATATTAAGGAGAAATATTCCTTAAAATGCTTTTATCCCATTTCCTCAGCATTAAGTGCTTCATCTACATTAATAACAGCTTTGCTGCCTTGCTGGGCCAAAAGGATTTAATAACCCTACATTCTTAAAGCTTTCATGGCATCACTAGGCAAAACCAGAATGAAAAATGCAAGACAAGCCATCAGTGCATTTCTTTTTAGTTACTAAGGGGACAACAGACATGGAAGTAGGGTTCTGCTTAAGTTTTGGGGTTTAAACAACTTAAGCTGTCTCAAGTTCCTTTTTCCTCCCTGAAAATGTGGGAGCATAAAAACCAGGCAGATAAACTCTCAGAATAAAGGTAAATAACTTAAGAAATTGTTCTCTGATTATGACAAAGACAAACTAGTTTTAGAGACAGGTCTCTGAAAAACCTCAGCCTTAATGGATCTGTCTCTGCCAAAGAAAACCTTGTGTAAAGAAACCAGAATTTTTAACGTCAGCTTCATCTAAGAATTGCTCCTTGCTGGGTAAATAGTGTGTTGAGGTAACTGCACTGGATGTAGTATTTTTCAATCCCAAGGTGATGATGGCTTTGCTTTTTGACACTCTTGCCCTCTTGGATATTTAGAAAATTATAATAATTGCAGATTGAAACCAGTAAGGAACTGATAAGTGTAGAAGTAGAAAAATCACATTAGGGTGGGTTTTAGGTGAGAAGACTCAAGTCCCCATGGAGAACTAGACAGAAATTTGGCACTAACATAGTCAACAAGTCTGTCAAAATCAACTACTGACGCATGCAACAATTTTCTTTTAAGATTCATATACCCACATGATATCCAATTTTAATGGTCTCCCCATTTTGCCAGGTCACATACCAGTATCTAGCACTGTCAGTTCCAGGACACACATACATTAAAATTCTCTGCTGTTACAAACCCTGACATTTAGTAGGGCAACATCAGCAAGCCAAATGAGCTTTAAAGGAGGCCATACTTCCAAGGAAAAAGCCACTCTCCCATTTGTGCCCACAAGATGAGATGAGAGATGCATTCAAAAATAGGTTCTGGTTTATCTAGAAGGGCTAAGTGCTTGATGCATATCTATACAAAAATGCTTCCTTAGAAATCCACATAATCCTTATGGGTTTTGAGGAGTTTGTTTGTACAGGAGATAAGTGGTACTAATTTTACATGAAGAGGGAATTAAAATCTCTACAATCCATTCTATCTTGTGTCCTGACTGAAGGAAGTGCATATGAAAAACACTGAAAGTCAAGAAAAATAGCATTTCTTGCACAGAACTTCTACAAAAACCAGTTAATGCTATAAGAAAAAAAAATCTATTTTTGCTGGCTTTATATAGACCAAAAGTATTACAATAAAAAAGAGGCAGGCAAGAAGGTCAGAAAGAATTAACCCTCCCACACCAAATGGCAAGAGGAAAGAAAGAGAAAAGTGAAATGAGAGCTATGCTTAGTGACATGAAAACTCTAAAAGCAGGGTCAGCACAAACCAGGGAGATATGGAACAATTAAGTGCACATATATATATATATATAAAGTACATTTTACAAGTAGAAATGATACCATAACGTGGGCTTAATTTCAGGGGGGTTTAACCATCATTTTAACAGATCATTTCACATTTAAGATCAGTAACTGCTATACGTTATGTAAGGAGTGTGTTAAGCTAATTATAGATGAAAATTATAACTCATTCAAAATCTATACTTGGCGACAGAAGCTGTTTCAAACAATTATGGTGATTTTCAGCTGCTCCAAGCAGCTGTACTTTCAAATCTTGTACTTCTTTCTCCACTTCACAAGCCAAAGCCATTTCCTTGTTAGGTTTCCTGAGATGGGAAGGATATTAGGGAAGTCTGCATACATGGAAAGAGAACAGAGGCTCTGATATGTATTGGGGTCTTTTTCCCCTCACCTCCAAGAGCTTTTTCTGCTTTGCTGCCCTGGCTGCTTCACGTTGTGCAGCATATAAAGCCTCCTCTTCTAGTCTTAACTTCTCCTCTTGTAAGGCTAACTGTATATGAACAAAACAGTAATGGTTAACAAAAGCAGAACCTATCTATCTTCCTATCAATAAAGCCATAAGTGCAATAAAACAAAGGAAAAGCAGCTAGAAAATAAAAATAAAATAAAATTGACTGCAGCTAAAACATTAACTGAACGTAACAGCTTCTCCCCCACCAAACATCCCGAGAAATTTAGGTAACTATTGAATAAACATCACTACTAGTGAATTGCCATAAGCTGGTTGGATTTCAATATGAACTGCACAGTGAAAGATTTAAATCTTTTCACTTCCATAATTCACTGGCATTCAATTAAAAATCAGTCCAGTTCTTCATTATACTCCACATCATATTCCATTAATTGCTGCAACACTGCAACAAAACAACAAATTATGCAGGTTTTTTTCCATGACACCCAAACTATTCATTCCATTTTTCAGCTAAGATGCTATTAAAAAGAAGTAATCTGTGTTTCTTAGACATGAAAACATACAACTGATGAACAAAATCCAATTGTTCTGTGGACTCTCCTGGTGCTCACGGTTGATTTTAACTTTTTTAAAAAGAAAACCCATCCCTACTGGACTTGCCATTGTAACCACTTACCTCTGACTGAAGCTTCAGGTCAACAACTCTCTGCTTTTCAGCAATGGAGTCGTAGTGTCTCTCTTTCAAGTCAGCAATTTCTTCCTCAGTCAGAGGTCTAAAAGTAGGGGAGAAACACAGGAAGGCTCCATCTATTATTTATGCACAACAACCCTGATTTCCACTTTAATATATCCATATGATCTTTGCTGGCTGGCCCTTTAATGCAGATCCAACAAGCTGTTCCCCCTGAGAACAGAGTCCCAAAGTTCCAGTTTGCTCAGGGTAATGCTGTCTCTCCTCATTATTACAATATATACATTATTTATATCTTTATGGAAAATGTATTTTCAACACATGGCTTGCTACCAGACCCACTAGGATAGAATGATCATTATCACTGCAGTCTAAATCTCACTTTTTGGCATACTTGTTTTCATCCCTTGTTTGTGCCTTACTTCATTTTGTTTATCACAGAGGAAAGGAGAGGTCCCAAATCTCCAAATCTTACCTGTGATTGCTTCCTGGGCTTTCTCCCTGTTGAAATTAAAAAGAAACAAAAAAAAGTTTGATTTTTTGAGAATCCCACCAATCAATCAATCAATCAATCAATCAATCAATCCCTTTTAAAAAAACCCAATGTGAAATCGTAGTTTCTCCCATATACTGGCTTTACAGTTAGTGGGGAGGGAAAATCCATTGTTTTAATTTGGAATTAAAACAAAAATAAATCTTGTTATGCAATCAACTGAAGTGGCTGACTAAGGAAAACAAGTAAGTACTTCCAACTGAAAATAAATATTCTGGTGGTGTATTTCAGGAACTGAACTACTAGTCCTCGTGTTTTTAAATACATTTAAAACATGCTGTGTGTCCTGCCCATTAACAAGCTGTGTTAAGTTTTTAAGAGTGAAGTTTTAAGGCCAACTGCTATTTTCCTGATGTACTGTACAGCCAGTTGACCTGTAATTGTAAAGGCAGGGCGTTCCCCAATATTTTCTTAGCAAAGCAACCCAATTCCACTTATGTTCTCAGCCAGAGAAACAAATTAAAGTAGAATTTGCTCCAAAACACACCTTCCCCCCCCCACTTCTTTTTGCCTTCCCAAAGTCCACAGTGCTCTCTTCCTGAGAGAGTTACTTCCCATATTCCCCAAAAACAACCTCTTCTCTTAGATCTTCATCCAAACTGTTAAATGCTCATTCCTAGAGCAAGGAAAACTTAAAGTAAAAAACCCAAACCCTATGATGTAAGTCAACAGCACAGCTTAATGGGGGAGGAAGATACAGATCTTGGAACCAGTTTAAAGGGTTGTAGGAGCAGGTTTCACATGATGCCCCAGGTACTCACCTCATCACTCTCCACCAGGTTCTCAAACTGCAGAGGAAAAAAAGTAAATAATATTTACAATTTCATATAATAAGTCACTAAAAGCATATAGCAAATATGATTATACATTTCATTTGCCTTTTTAAAACACTACTCTGATGATGAATGGGACTGTAACAGCATTTATGAAAGCCTCTACCTTTAGAGGAATTATTAGAGTAGGACCTGCCTTCTTGCCAATGTTTCTTTTCTTAAATATTACATTTTCCTAAAAGAAGAAGAGTCCAAATTAGAAACCAAAGCATTCTAAGCTACACAAACTTGTCCAGCAGGAGTTCAACTATCACATAAGAAAAAAAAAAGCAGCAAATAGAAATTATCTGTACTGTTTTTAGCACAGTCATCCTAAATTTAGTCAGTCCATGAGACACAGATACGGAGGTCAGTACCTACAGCAAAACTCCTTATTGACCTAAAACTTTGGCAGGAGAACAAAGCCTTTTCTTCCCTGTCATATTTCCGTGGAAGGAAAACCTCACAACTGGAAGTTGTGCACCAAAACAGAATTCCTCCACCATATATATCTGCCCACCTTGTTGAAAGTCAAAGCACTCATTTACAATAATTAATGTTATTAACAGGGGCAATCTGAGTGGTCTAGGACTTCCAGACCATAGGAAACATTCAGAGAAAGTAAACCAGGTTATTCCAACAATTTCAGCTTATGCAAATTAACCTTACATACCCTTGGCAAAGAGGGGTAAAATTTGGAGGCCGAGGAAGGACCCCAGTAGGGAACAAACTGTAAGGGAACCTCATCAGATTCTCTCTGTACGGTCTGATTCATGATCCTGCCACCAAGAACTAAATACTCTGCACTTAGACAAGCAGAAAAATCCCTCCCAACACACAAGAACTGACAGATGCAACGGGCAGACTGTGATGAGTATCTGATCCCAACAGATACTTCTCTTCTTCCCGGATAATGGAGTCGAGTTAGATGATGTATTAATGTTCTGAGGTGCTGTAAGAGGCACTGTATTTCACCCAGTGCAGCATCAATTTGGTCTGGAGTAACCCAGAATATTTCAGGGTTCATCAGCTGCAAAAAGTGTTAAAGGCATTGCCGGGAATTCAGCTTTTCCCATCTTTAGTTAAATCACTAAAAATGTAAGCACTCACCTCTATAGTGAAGTGTTCTCCTGTTGAACATGTTCTAAAATACTTGGATCTGAAAAAACAAGCCTACAGTTACACTACAGAAGAGTCTTCAAAACACAGCAGAAGGAAAATGAGCCCAAGAATTTAAAATAGCTTTTAAAATATGTTAAGGGAGTATAAAATAACCATAAAATCTTCATGTATTCAACACATTGACTTGTTAACCTGAGCTGTCGAAAGAGGCAAAAGCATGTCAACATTTTCTGCAGAACTGGAGGAGAAACTAAAACCTTCGTGAGATGAAATCACTTATGAGAATGCTGGACTTGACATTTACAGACTTATCAGTGTGTTCTGCAAGCCCTTCAATACATTTTTTTCTCAAAAAACATGATTTCAGGCAATTCTGAAAACACTGTTGCTCATCATGGCACTTAACTCTTTCCTGGGACCTTGTACAACATGAGTGTCCAACAGTATGTTTTATTTTGATACCTTGGCACAGCTACAAGGTTGAACCTCAGAAGGATGTCTACAAGGAGGTTAAGTCCAAACTTTTCAACTAGGAAAAAAAAAAACCCAAACAAATCATGGTCTAATTTTATACAGGGCATCATCTCCTCCTCAATTCTTTAATCAGAATTCTCCCTGGTTTGTTTTGATTCTTTCACAGAGGACAGTTATCACTGTCCTCTACAAAACCCAGTCCAGCATTAGGTTACCTGAACACATTTTCACCCAGCCAAGGAGGTTTGGCCATCATCCAGAAGAGCATTCAAATGTAAACACGCTCCAGTCCAACATCCATTTCATCGAACTGTTTCAAAAACCAGGGTTTCCAGTTGCAAGTGCTGACTGGTCCCAGGAATAAACCCAGGGCCTCAGGGATTTCTGCACTTTCACAAAAGATTGTTCAGTACTTGCAACCAACACCTACTTCTACAATAATAAAGGCAACACAACCAGCCACAGCCTGGATTATTTTAATCACATCCTATTTCATCCCCATCTCATTTTTCTTTGGAAGTCGGTTTAGGGAACGTCTCCCCTGGCAACTTGTTGCACAACCCACTTGTTCCTTGTTGCACAACATTTCCTGCCACTAAGAAATCACTTCCAGTGGATTCTCTGCTGTGGAAGCAGGGGGGAAAGGCCACTTGAATTCCTGCACTACACAGCAGGTGTCACTGGGACACGTGGCATGGACACTTGGAGCAATTTCTTGTGTGTATTGTGTGTAAGAGCCAATGCCATTAGGAATCCAAGACCCAGTTGCTAACACAAGTGCAATTCCAGTTTACAGCACCAGGTAAATGATTTTCAGCTTCACAAACACGTGAGCTCCAAAGATCCAAAGTTATTATAGAGACTAACTTGGCAGCACCCCTCACATACATGTATTTAAGCACAGTTCCAAGCAAGGCAATTTATAATCTTGCAGGTTATCAAAACACTTGTTAAAAGCTCTATACTTAATTATTTAATTGGGAGTTTATTTCTTGCAGTCAGATCTTGGAGCATCTAAAAATAATGAAGTGAGGGGGGGAAGGATCTGAGTGACTGAAATAATCTGTAAGTAGATAAGCTGCATTATTACATTATGCTTTTCCAGAAGTAGCCAAATGTACATAATTTGGGAGCAATCTAATTTGCAAACCTGGGGTATTGGCCTATGAGTGGAGACTGAAAAAATCCCACATGTGGAGGAAGAACCTTTCAACTGTGATCTGGTTTTTTTTTCAGAGCACAAGAGACTGCTGCCTGCTGTCGAGGCATTTCAGATGTTCTCCCACCCTCTGCGAGAGCACTAAAAATACAAGCAGGTATCCTCTACACACACTGCCCTGGTTTTTCACCCAGTTCACTGAGAAGCAGCTTGTGTTGAAGCCCTTTTAGGAGAAGGTGAGACTTGCCTGCCAGAGCTGATGTGAAATAAGAGGCCATGGGTTTGCAACATGTGAAATGCTCAGTGTGTCTGTCCAGAACCACTTCTATCCTAATACATCAAAAACAAGCAATATATATAAGTATGAATGACTAGTCAGCATATGGGGGAAACACCCCAGGGGTTTTTTACGGGCAGCATTGCCTTCCCCTGTTTGCACACTGCTTTTTCATGAACTGGCTGTTGCAGAATGCAACTGGGGTTACACATTTACAAGAGATCTGAGCAGATATGACTTCACTCGAACCATTCCGCAAGAGACATGAGTTTATCTGAACCATTCTGCTCCTGGTTTACCCCAACAGCGTCTCAGCCTCTGACTCACAGGGAAGACGAGCCCACATTGCGGAAAACCGGGTGTTTTTCCGCACAAACGCGGCCGGCCTGCCCAGGTTTTGGCAAGTGACCTGAAAAACCCTCCTAAGCACCTCATGCCGGAAAAAACAACACGGCTGGAGAATGGGTAAGGAGCCGGCTACCCTGGAAGTGCATTAGCTCCGACCGCACGACCCGCACGGATCCCCGCGGGCTCCATCCCGCTCCATCCCCCCGGGATGCTGCGGCTCAGCGCGGGAAGCGCCGAGTGGTACCCAGACCCCGCATCGCCCCTGACCCCCTTCTCCCACCACCCCCGGAGACCCCGGGAAGGCGGAGCCGGGCGGTCCCGGCACCCTCCCCGCCCCGGGGAGGAGAAAGGGGCCAGCCCGGCATCCCGCTCACCCTCCGCCGCGCTGGAGCCGGCCCGCATCCCTCCGGAAGAACAGCCCGCAGCACCACTGCGCCCAGCAGTTCCCCATCGCATCCTGCTGGGAACAGCGCCTCCTCCTCCTCCTCCTCCCTCCTGCTGCTGCTCAGGCCATGGGGATNCCCTCCCTCCACCCCTCCCTCTCTCTCTGGGACCGCCCCCGGCCGCGGTGTCACCGTCACCAACATCAGCATCATCAGCCCGCCCCATCCATCCCTCCCTCCCTCCCCAGGACCGGCCCAGCCGGCCGACACCCCGCCCCGAACGTGGATTTTTTGCCGTGCTCGTGGGAGGTGGGATGGGCTCACCCCTAGGCTGTGTTTGAAAAGGAGAGGAAAAAAAAAAAAAAATATTACAGGGTTCCCACGGTCAGGATGAAAGAGCACCGCCGGTAATCGCGCTCTGGAGAAGAGGAATCCGGTTCAAGGTCCCTTTTATTATGAGAGAAGAGTTTTTCCCGCATTAATCAAGCCTGGGCTCGGTCAGGTACCAGCAAACTGCCAAACATACCCGAAACTCTGGCACTGTAAGGTTTAGCAAGGTATCTCAGCATTCTTCAGGCTCTCTGGCTTGAAACTGTAGCAACACACTGACACATGGAATCAGAATCCTGGAAGGGTTTGGGTAGGAAGGAACCTTAAAGCCCATCCCATTCCACCTCCCTGCCATGGACAGGGATACCTCCCACTATCCCAAGCCCTGTCCAACCTGGCCTTGGACACTTCCAGGGCTGGGGCAGCCACAGCCTCTCTGCCCAACCTGTGCCAGAGCCTGCCCACCCTCACAGGGGAGAATCTCTTCCTATTATCTAATCTAGCCCTGCCCTCTGTCAGTTTGAATCCATTCCCCATTCCACGATAAGTTACTGCTGGCATTATACACGTGTGGTTTGTTCCTTCCTTAGGCAGATCCAAAAGTATCTCAGGAGTGGAAGAGTTAATTGCATTCCAAGTCAGCTCTCCATGAGCAGCACAGGCCAGATGCCAGGACCCAGAGAAAGCACTTGCTACTGATGAACAGAAGTCAGGAGGAATGTAATAAATCAACGCCAACCGAGCTCTGATTTCACCCCCTTGGAAATGTGAGGTCAGCCTGGAAAGGTGCACATGCAGGGAGTGAGGATGAGGGTGAAGGAGACATGAAAACAACCAGGAATTAATTACAGAGGGTGACTCATCCCGACGTGACTCAAGAGAAATACAGTAAAGGTTCCAGAAAGTCTTATTGGGATATATGATGCCTGCCGACACCGTTTACCAGGGAATTGGCATTTGGGCAAGGCTCCTCTCCCAAAGAGGAATGTTGCATTAGTCCCAGCCTGGCAGGTGCCCATAAATTTCTTCAGGCAAACTGGACACCTCTTTTTCCACAGCACAGTTGAAATGGAGGCTGCCAAAGCGAGGAGAAAATATTGGGAATGTCCATAGGGAATGCCTTTGTTTGGGCAGCTTCTGGCTGTGTTTTCCTACACGTGTCCTGCCTGCCACTCCTGTCCAGGTCAGTGTGAGCAGAAGACCATTAGGGTCGCTACATCCGTCACTGGATGGAAAGAACAAGAGGATTTTGGATTAAGGATGTATCGGATGAAGTCCCCATCAGTAAACACACACAGGTGCAGGATAATACGTGCAGAAACTGCCACCTTTTTAAAGATAAAATGCACAGCAAGGGCGCTCCACAGACACGAAAAAGCAAATTATTCCGCCTTTTCCAGGGCCACATCCTTGGCACCACCAGCACACAGGGAATAAATGGCCAGTGCATGGATTCAGGCCGCACTTTTTTAAAATCCACCGCGCAGGAGACAAGGTCGCTGGGCCGTTCCCACGCAGAAGAAAACCAAGCCGTATAAGGTTTTATATTTATAATATTTAATAGTATTTTATAATGGATTTCTAAAATAAAAGAGCCAAGCGGGTTTCGGCGCAGGCTTTTACGACAGGCGCGGCCGCGCTTTGCGGCGCGCCGTTGCCCCGGGCGACGGGTCGGGGAGCGCCGCCATCCCCGGTGCGGCCCCTCCGTCCCCACCCCGGTCCTGCCACCCCAATCCCGGGCCCTCCGTCCCTTTCCGCACCCTCTCTCCGGGCATGGAGAAGTACCAGGTGCTGGGGCTGGTGGGGGAAGGCAGCTACGGCGTGGTGACCAAGTGCAGGAACAGGGAGAGCGGGCAGGTCGTGGCCGTGAAGAAGTTCCTGGAGAGCGAGGACGACGCGGCGGTGAGGAAGATCGCCGTGAGGGAAATCAAGCTGCTCAAGGTGAGGGGGCCCTTCTTCCAGTGGTTTTGTGCCTTTAATTTGTACCGGGTTTGCGTTTTAAAGTCGCGGTTCGGCTCCCTTTTCAGGCTCTTTGGGTTTTCTCTTTGGCCTGGGTGCTGTGGTGGATTCACCTGGCCAAACACGGGTTTAGGATGTTTATGTGTTTATCTGTTTATGTCCCCCTTGTGTTCAACAAGAAGGACGAGATCTCTGTTGCCTCCTGCTGGCAGTTGAGCCGCTTGTTTTGCCTCCAAATGGTTGTTCTTGCTGCTGTGGATTGGCCGAAAATGAAATAAACGCCGAGCTTTTAATAGCTTTTAATTGAATGGTGACCTGTGGGTGTGACACTGACCGGGCTGGG
>WBMV01006161.1:1029403-1058325 GCA_013396655.1 Campylorhamphus procurvoides
TGGTTGGGTCGCGTGGGTGGTGACCCTGGCCGGGTGGGGGGGGGGGGGGATGTGGGTGTTACTTGATACGGAAAAATGCTCTGGGAAAGTTTTCCTTTATTTTCTTTTACTCACTTTTCTGGCAGGTGAAAGGCTGAAGGTGTCAGATTGCCTGAACCTTATCAGTCCGTGTGTAGTCCTTTGCTGCTGGAGTGTGGGATTTGCCTGGTGTCAATATTGTAGTGGCAGGACAGGCGGGAATGGATTCCATAGCTTTAGTTTGGATATTAGGAGGAAATTGTTCCCTGGGAGAGTGGGCAGGCCCTGGCACAGGTTGGGCAGAGAAGTTGTGGCTGCCCCATCCTCTGGAAGTGTCCAAGGCCAGGTGGGATGGAGCTCTGACCAACGTGGGCTAGTGGAAAGTGGGAGTTTTAAACATTGGGATGTATGCGTGCGTATGGTGAAGAAAGGAAGGAAAGCCTTATTACACTTGGAGTGCATGGAGGCTTTTCCTCTGATGTGGGGTCTTGCAGTGGTGGGAACACCAGCAAAACTGCCACAAGTGTCTCTTCCTAAATCTGCCAGAGTATAGTCCCTGTGCTCTGAAGGGAAAATGTGATATTTGCCATCACTGCAAGAGCTACAGAACCTTGGAGTTAATAGAAATGTGTGTGCTGGAGCTTGAGACACATCCAGCGGCTCCAAGCATTACCCCCTCAAACACTTTGAAAGTGGATCTGTGTGAGTCTGGATTGTACCCAATCACCAAGTTATAGAGTCAGAGCACGTAGCACCTCCCAGGTGTGTTGGGAATTAACTTGTTTTCCTGGGTAAATGGAATCTTAGCAAGGGGAACATTTCCATATATAGCTCAATAAGGGTGGCATCTCATAGTGAAAATAAATACCTGGAGATTTAGCCTATTTGTAATTTCTTCCCTTGCTCCTTGTGAACCTGATTTTATTTATCTTTCTTTTCTTTATTCCTGTTCTGGAGGTTGGGCAGAAATTTAACCATGGCTGAAAACAACAAAACCTCTTCAGATCTCCTGTACTGGGAATAAACAATCTTTGAGAAAAGAGCTTTTCTTCTGATCAACCATCCTTTTAAAATTCTTCTCTTTTCAGGCCTTCTAAGAAATCTGGGCAGACCCAGATGCAGGCTGGCTGGCACTGCCTCTCGACTGGCAGAGCTTCCCTTACAATTCCCTGTTGCATCTCCCTGGGCTCTTGTGCTGCCTCTGGGCAGCCTCTGGTGATATTTCCCTGCCAGGCTCCAGCTAATAAATAACTGTGCACTGTAGCGTGGCCTGTTGTGTTGGTGTGGGATAAATGTGTAACAGCTTGGTGGTGGATTCTTGTCTGGTCAGAACATGATGGCAATATAGGTAGAAAATGCAGTTTCCTTTCCCCCCTGCCCCGACTTTTTATTTTAGTTGCTTTTGTTGGCAGTGTCCCAGCTGGGCTGCAGTGAAAAGTATGCTCTTATAAAGCATCCAGCTCTCACTAAATACTTCCTGTTTCATAACAGCAACTCAGGCATGAGAATCTGGTGAACCTGCTGGAGGTGTGTAAGAGGAAGAAACGGTGGTATCTGGTGTTTGAATTTGTGGATCACACGGTGCTCGATGACCTCGAGGCATCTCCCAGTGGACTGGACTACGACAGGGTTCGCAAATACTTGTTTCAGATTATGAGAGGAATTGCCTTTTGCCACAGTCATAATGTAAGTATGTGCAAGAAATCCTCTCTGTGGTTACAATTAATAGATACAGAAGCATGTAGTCATGTATATAGATAAACCTAGAGAAATAAAGCTTTGGCTGAAAAGGAAGAGAGATACATAAAATAAATGTTTCTGAAATTAGGGGCTCTGCAATTTTCCACTTGAGTATGAGAAAGCTACAATTTTTGCCAAGCTGGAGAGTTTGCTGTGTACAAACGGGGAATTTGTCCTCACTTGCTGTCCTCTGTGCAGATAATCCATCGGGATATTAAACCAGAGAACATCCTAGTCTCCCAGTCGGGAGTTGTGAAACTTTGTGACTTCGGATTTGCCCGTCCCTTGGCAGCTTCTGGGGAAGTTTACACGGACTACGTGGCAACCCGGTGGTACAGAGCTCCAGAGCTGCTGGTGGGAGACAGCAAGTATGGCAAGTAAGTCTGGCCTGTGAAGGGCTGTGGGGAGCATGGAGATGGGGCTCCATCTTCACTGGCTCAGCCTCTGGAGCAAAGGGACAAATAAAGCCGTGCTGAGCTGGGGTGGTGTTGTTTTCATTTCTAGGGCTGTGGACGTGTGGGCTATTGGCTCCCTGATAACAGAAATGCTTACAGGAGAGCCCCTTTTCCCTGGAGATTCAGACATTGACCAGCTCTACCATATCACCAAGTGCCTGGGTAAGAACCTGTGGGGCTCCTAGTGTCTGCTCAGGAATGGAGGGGTCAGATCTGTTTTGATGAGTGGGAAAGGAACAACCTCACTGTAATGCTGACCCAGTATTTCAGCCCCTCAAATATTTCACTGTCCTGTATTTTTTCCATGTGGTTGCTTGGTTTGTGTGATTCCAGGTAATTTAATTCCAAGACACCAAGAGTTATTCTATAAAAATCCCCTCTTTGCTGGCATGAGGTTGCCTGAGGTGAAGGAGGTTGAGTCTCTGGACAAACGCTATCCCAAGCTCTCTCCTGATGTGCTGGATTTAGCCAAGGTAATTAACTGATTGTTTCCTATGAACATTTCTCTGCTTACTTGTCCTTCACCTTGTGCCAGCTGAGTACAGGGCAGTCGAAGTGCCTTTCTCTCAGCTCGCCATGGAGTGAGCAACTGCCTGGATTGGCAGCTTAGTGAGGACTGCAAGGATACCACAGTCCTGGAGGGACAGGGGGGACCCAGGCAGTCACCTCCAGAGCCAAAGGGATCACTGCATGTCCTCCAGGGAGGGGCCTTGTTCTTGCTTTCACTCAGACATGCTGAAGCCTTGGTTTCTTTTCTGATTTCTCATGTTCACATTGGTTTGACAGGAGTGTTTGCAGATTGACCCAGACAAAAGACCGTCCTGCGCCGAACTCTTGCAGCACGATTTCTTTACCAAGGATGGATTTGCTGAGAGGTAAAACAGCTCATTTCTTGCTCTAAAAACAGTTGTGCTTTTAGATGGCACGCTGGGTTGGCAGAGCTGACAGCTGCTGAATGTCTTGGGTTTCTTTGGGTTTAACCTTCCTGGAAATAGGAGAGCAGTTGGAAGGGTACACGTTGCAGCGGCACATTCACCTTGTTGTGACATTAATTCATCAGCGTGTGCACTCAGTGTCACACCATTTTGGATAGAACAGTCTGACACTGTATTCACATTCTGCACCTACACCAGTCTGTAATACAAGTGGCTTTATTGCCGTGATGTGAAAAATGTGTGCTCAAGATTTTATTTATTTTAATATATCCATCATATTTGGCTTCCTGTTAGTTAAAAAGTGTGGTTTGTTTGATTACTTGAAAGTCTTTAGGAGCCTAGGCTGAGCAACTAATGATGGTGTTAAATTATAAGCCCTTTTATTTATTACTTTTTCCTTTCTCCTTATTTGGAATGTAGATTTACTCAGGAGCTTAAATTAAAGATCCAGAAAGATGCCAGAGACCATCAGTTACAAAAAAAGTCCAAAATCAGCAAAAGGGACAAAGATGGTATTTTAGAGGAAAGAAAATTGTTCAGTGTCCAGGTTAGTCCAACTTTTTTTTCCCAAACTGTTTGGGGTTTTTTTTCATGTTTCAAAGTCTCTTTATCTATGTGGAACAGTTTAAATTCCTGGCAAATAGCTCAGGAGTCTGCAGGTGGCTCTTTGGCCAGTCCCTTGCAGGTGATGCAGTACCTGGCAATACAGAGCTGAAGGGAGAAACAACTGGGAAGCATAAGTCATGTTGAATCATGGAAACATGCTTTATGTTTACTTGTTTTAGAGCCCTGTCTTCAAATTAAAATGAAACTTAAAGAAAAAAAAAGAGATTAAACATTTAGAAATTAAAAATAAAACATTTTGCTTCTAATTGGGTACTTCGGAATGACTTTGAGATGACATTGGCCTTAGGTTTTATTTGCTTTCTTCAGAAGTGGCACAGGATAAGGCTGTTCTTCCTCCATCATTTCTGATTCTATTCTGAAGTGACTTATTTACAGAGGGTGCTGGGACCCTGATGAGTTTCCTCCTGTTTGTGGAAAACAGAGGTTTGCTAATAAAAACAATTCCATCTCCATCAGATCCTTGCAGAATCATACATGTTTAGGCTTTTGACTTTTTTTTTCCCTGCATGCACTGCTGTAAGCTGCTATTTTAACATGCCTGGAAGAGAAAGATGATGCTTATCTTCCCAAACAGGATTTTGGCCCAAGGAGCAGAGATGCTAAGTTGCTGCAGACGAGGTGTTCTAAAGCTGATGCTGAGAAAACAGACCGCTCGTCCAACCTGAGCTTCCTCTACGACAGCGCCATCAACCCGTTTAAAATCAGCCCTCAGACCAGCCTGAAAGATTCCAGCAGCAGCCTGGACTACACCAAGAACACGGGCACAGTCATCCCTCCCATCAACCAGAGCTTTTCTCCTACCTTTGGGATGGGTCCTGTGCCTGGGAGCCTTAACTGCAGGTATGGGAGCAGAGCTGGGAGAGTTCATGTCCCTTTATCCCTGGTGCTGAGGGACTGTGGTGTCCTGAGTGCTGCAGGGTGATGATGTGGGAACACGAGACATGGCTTAGGGGCATCTTGCATTTGTTGTTTTTATCTGTTGGTTTTAACCCGTGTTACCTCAATTAATACTAACCTTGATGTGGTTTTGATTACAGACTGGATGAAAAGAGTAGAAAATACTTGAACCCATTGCTAAAGCAACGGAGGCCTTCTCCAGTGGGCCGTTACAGCGTCAGCTTGACACCGGTGAGTGCTCTGCCTTTCCCCTTTGGTAAAGCAAAAATAACAGTCAGAACTCAATTATGTGTTTTATGGTCAAGAATTCCATCTGTTCCATCCTTCACCACAACTCCCAACTAGAAATACTGGGGGTTTTGCCCTGTTTTTTCCTACAGGTTTGTTGTTTGTTATCCTTCGCTAATAGTTATCTTATATAAAACATATTTTGTGCCAGAAAACAACTTTAAATGATGGGAGCAGGCCAGCACAGGATATCTGTGAGATTTGCAGTATATCCATGTCCTCCTGCCTGGCCAGGAAAAGCAGACCATGTATGTTCTGCTACTGAAGCAGAACTGAGGGTTTGGATTTAATGCCTTCTTTAGTCGTGTCATAAATGCATTAAAAATTGATAAGGAGAACAAGGGAAATGGAAAGTTTTCCACTGCTCTCACTACCTAGGCACAGTTCTTTCTGTGCCACAAGGGACATTTGCTTTTTTCCAGATAACTAATCCCAGCCATTCTCCTAGTGGTGTGTTTTATCTCTCCAAAAGCAGCCTCACTTAGGTGATTGTTTTTATTTTACTGTTGCTTTTCCATTGTTAATAGTGCATAAATATTTGACCCTTGAACAGGTTGAATTCCTTCACACAGAGCGTCTTTTCTTGTACAAATTCTAACTACAGCAGAACACTGTTGTGTTGATACTTTTTTTAAGCTGGAAAATAGCTTTTATTTTTTCTGTATTTTCATGGGCTGGTCCTTCTGCCCTTGATTACAGGTTGCTAATGAAAAAAACATCCTTCAGGCGAGCAGGAAAAAATGGGAATTCTCCAAGGCAGATGTGCGTTTGCCAGAACTAAATCACCTCCCCGAGCTCAGAGGAGTGGAAGGTAGGATGTCCTCTAAGTAAAACCTGGGTACCAAAAGAAGTGGCAGGCAGCTCTTGTTCCCTTAACACTGCATGCCTTGGTTGTGTTTTGCAGCGTGGCATCCCAGATTTCCGAAGAAGGAAAACAGAACAGTTCCAGAGTCCCGTGTGCCCTCGCTCGCCGCTATCGACCTTCATAACTCAAGCCTGTCCTCACAGCAGGTATCAAAGCAATAAACTGGTTTGTGCTGCTCTGCATTTGTTTGGTTTGTGACTTTCAACAGCTTGGCCCACACATTTCCAGCGTGACTCTTACCAGGAGCAGGACTTGCCTTGGGATCTTAACTGTCTTATGCTAGGGGAGCACTTTTTGACCAAAGAGCATACTTGTTTTAAGTTGGCATTGCATGCATCCCTAGAATGTGGTTTGTGATGGTTCTCTCTCTTGATGCCATGCTTGGAAATTGATCCTGTGTCTTTCTTTTCCAATTTACAGCTGTCAGGGACCTTGATGCCAGATGCATCAGAAGCCAGCTTCCCCAGAGTTGAACACTAGTCTTAGGGAGAAGATCCTGCCTGTAAAAGGTGGGCTTTAATTTCTGTTGTGTAGCCTTCTGACGGCTGCCAAACAGATAGTTCCATGAACACTTGCCTAGTTGGGAAGTACAAGGGGAAAATTCTTTCATACTTCACGTCCTTGGTCAGGACATGTAGCTATGACAGACTTCTTGCTGAGGGCAGTACCCAGCTTGCTGTGCCAGGTAAATAATTTTCCTGGGCTGGGCATTGGTGTTGGAAATGAAGCAGTTCACAAAGCTGGGGTTGGGCAAGCTGATAGAACAACAAAGGAAGGGGAAACTGGCTGCCTGCATGTGAGGAGGGGAAAAAACAACTCAAGTTATCTATTCTATGAAGCACAGAGGTGTAAGTACACAGCTTCAGCAAGGTAAGGATGTGTAGTAAGTCAAAATACAGGAAGCCTGTTACAAGGAGCACCTCTGTGGTTTTATTAGCCTGTCTGGAACATCATTCTGCTTTTCTCCTCTTGATGCAGGTGACTGAACAGTGGGAACAACCCTTCCGAGTTTCCAGGGGCTAAAGCTGCCAGGTCTCTGCAGGGGAGAGGAGGATCCCTTACTCCTGTTGGCACAGTGGACTGCTGTGGAAGTGGCTCAGGTCCAGGCCGAGGACAGAGCTCGCACTGCCAGTGCTGCTGGATTTCTTGCATGCAAAGAGCCCCTGCAATGTTGACTTTCTGGCCCAAGGCCAGGCCTTGTCTGAGAAAAGTAGTGGTTGTTGGTGTGTGACAAGGGCAGGAGCTGGTTTGGAGGATTTTGGAGGAAGCTGGGCTTTCTTTTCCCTAGCTGCTGCCCACGTGAGGGGTTTCTTTTTAAATAAATAGTGACGTGAGCAGCTGCTGAAATAGCTGTATTTTGGTAGGCTGCCTGATCTAGGTTGGAAAGCACCTTTGCCTTGACAGTGAAACAAATGTTTGTGCAAGAAATGCAACGTTTAAATGTGCAAATCTTCCCAGCTGCTCCTTTGAAACCCTTGCTAATGCACATGTCACTTTGTGTTAGATTCCTTTTCCCTTCACACCTTCCACCCTGTGTCCAGGCAGTTGTCTTTGGGGTGTTTAAGTGGGCCTATTGTCTGGCTGTTGTAAATGGTGCAGGAAGGAGTATGGGTGTGAATTACTGAGCTGGCATGTGAAATAGCTCAGTAACTGAAGTCATCATTCCTTTTAGGTCCCTGGGGGAATGGGACGTGTAGAACCTGACTTGTTTTATCTCATGACTGTTTGGAAACTGGTTTTGCTTATCTGCCCTAACTTTGTCTGTGGTCAGTTCTGTGCTGTCTCTGTGTTGCTCACAGCTCTTTCCCATCAGCTGTCTCAACTATGTGGTGTCATTAACTTTGGAAATTATTTTTCCACAAAATACAGCCTTTCCCATCATGGTAGAATATGATCTGAACTCATTAGGGATTTGTGGCTATGGTGTGTCTTGGCATGTACATGTCATTTGTAAATAAAAGGATGTTCCAGTTCCAGGCCTGGTTCTCCCTATAGTAGATGCTCCTGGCTGGCCACAGCAGCCAGTCAGGTAGCCATGGGCAATGCAGAGGGGAAAAGAAGGTTTGGGGCAGGGAGAGTGGGGATTTTGTGGGGGGAAGGTTGTGGGAGGAGTGGGGAGAGAGAAAGACAGGTTTAAGAGGAAGGTTTTGCATTGGGAAGAGTGTGGCCAGCAGATCCAGGGAGGTAATCCTCCCACTTTGTTCTGTCCTAGTGGGGTCACATCTGGAGTGCAGTGTCCAGTTCTGGTCCAGAGAGTCCAAGAAAGATAAGGAGCTATGGGAGAGGATCCAGGAGAAGCCACAACGATGATGAGGAGAGACTGCAGGAGCGGGACCTGTTTAGTTTGGAGAAGACTGAGGGGATCTCATCAATCCATACAATTATCTCGAAGGCAGCTGTAAAGAGGATGGTGCCAGACTCAGTGGGACCCAGCAACGGGACAAGGAGCAGCGTCCATAAACAAAACTACAAGTTCCTTAACATGAGGAAGAATCACAGGATATCCTGAGTTGGAGGGGACAAGGATCATCGAGTCCAGCTCCTGGCCCTGCACAGGACAGCCCCAAGAGTCCCACCCTGTGCCTGAGAGCACTGTCCAAATGCTCCTTGAGCTCTGTCAGGCTCGGGGTCCTTTCCAGCTCAGAATATTCTGTGATTCGTGGTGGAGTCCCCCTCTCTGGAGACATTGCACACCCACCCGGACGCGCCCCCGTGCCAGGGTGACCTGGGCGACACCCTGAGCTCCCTCCCACGCCGAGCTGGGATCCAGCGGTGAAGGCTAACCCAGAGGTTTCACGGCCAGGGGGCAGCCAGTTGGAAAGCTCCAGGATGCTTTATCGCCCGGAACCGGCGGTGAGGAAGCGGAAAGGGCGGGAGCAGGGCCAGGAGGCGGTGGCAGCAGCCATAGCCATGGCCGTGGCGAGGGGAGAGGGCGACCTGGAGCAGGAATGCAGCGACCAAGGATGCAGCGAGCAGGGATGCAGCGAGCAGGGATGCGAGCACTACCGGCGGGGCTGCCGGCTGCGGGTGGGTGATCCGGGGGATGCTCCTTGCCGTGGTGGGGATGGACGCCCATCCATGCCCCGATCCATGCCCTGATCCGTGCCGTGCCCCTCCTTTGGCAGGCGCCGTGCTGCGGGAAGCTGTACCCGTGCAGGCTGTGCCACGACGGCGCCGAGGAGCACCAGCTGGACCGGTTCCGAGTGTCCGAGGTGCAGTGCATCCGCTGCCACCTCCTGCAGANGGACTGAAGTTGTACCAGGCAAGGGTTAGGTTGGGTCTCAGGGAAAGGCAGGGTGGTGGGCACTGAACAGTCTCCCCAGGGAAGTGGGCATGGCCCCAAGGCTGACAGAGCTCCAGGAGCACTTGGGCAATGCTCTCAGGCACATGGTGGGATTCTTGGGGTGCCCTGTCCAGGGCCTGGAGTTTGGCTCAGTGATCCTTGTGGGTCCCTTCCAGCTCAGGATAGTCTGTGATCCTGGAGCACATGGCACAGGATTTCATCCAGATGGTTCTGGAATATCTCCAGTGAGAGAGACTCCACACCCTCTCTGGGCATATTCCAGTGCACAGTGCATAGGAAAGAAGGTGGAATTTCCCGTGGATCAGTCTCTGCCCGTCGCCCCTTGTCCTATTGCTCAGCACCACTGGACAGAGCCTGGTTCCACCTTCTTGGCACCCTCCCTTCAGATATGGATAGGCATTGGTTAGATCCCCTCAGTCATGTCTTATCAATGCTGAACAGGCCCAGCTCCCCCAGCCTTGCCTCCTAAGAGAGATGCTCCCATCCCTTAATCAGCTCCACAGCTCCGTGTCCCCTCTTGTCCCGAGGCTCCCAGACCTGCAGCTGTTCCTCTCCCCTCAGGCCCAGCAGCGCTGCGAGGGCTGTGACAGCCTCTTTGGCGAGTACTACTGTGACATCTGCCACCTCTTTGATCGTGACAAGAAGCAGTACCACTGCGAGGACTGCGGCATCTGCAGGTGCGTGGGGGTGACCCGGCCCCGGCTGCTCCTCGGGGACCTGGCCCTGCCCTGACACTTCTCTCCCCAGGATTGGCCCCAAGGAGGATTTCTTCCACTGTTCCAAATGCAATTTGTGCCTGAGCCTGAGCCTCCGAGGGAAGCACAAGGTGAGAACACAACACTTAGCTCCGTGTGTTATAAAACAGCACCTTGAAGCTGGGGGTGCCTCAGCCCCATCTGAGGCCACAGGGACAGTGGGAGCAGTGGGTTCTGCTTCTCTAAATTCAGTTAACAGCAACACAGAGGCTTTCAGTTGAAGCTGTAAGAAATTTTCCATATAGGAACTTTACAATATAGAAAAATGCAGATATCAATACACAGAATAATATTTCTTCTCTTTTCTGTTTGCAAAGTGCATTGAAAATGTCTCCAGGCAGGACTGC
This sequence comes from Campylorhamphus procurvoides, assembly GCA_013396655.1. Taxonomy (NCBI): domain Eukaryota; kingdom Metazoa; phylum Chordata; class Aves; order Passeriformes; family Dendrocolaptidae; genus Campylorhamphus; species Campylorhamphus procurvoides. The sequence continues at coordinate 1,039,635 of WBMV01006161.1, forward strand.
CCGATATGTTTGGAGGTGAGCTGCTTCTTTTCACCTCTTGTGTTACCATGTGGCCCTATTTCTGCCTGTGTTTGAATTAATTTTCTTGTATTTTACCTGATACTTGCCTCGAAACAGGATATTCACACGTCTCGTGTTGGGGCTCATGTTCTGCCGTGTGGTCACCTTCTTCACAGGTAAAGCAGATACCTGAGTCAGGGAAATAGCTGCTGCCTTGTGTGGGGTGTTTATTCAGCAGCACTTGGTCTGTATCAGCTGCTGACAGCTGGTTTTGAGGGGACCCAGATGGTGGGGACGGTCTGTTTCACCAGGAAATATTTTCCTTAGAAGGACTGTCTTCCTTCCACAGTTAATTTTGACAATGGGAAGCTTTCCTCTCAGTTGACCTAAGGATGTTCTTAATTTCTGGTTTGGGGATAGCTGTGTGCCTTTGTGCAGTCCATGTCAGTGTTACCAGTCAGTAATTACATTATTCTTACTGAACTGCTTGCTGTGTTTTCTTTTCAGAACATGCTACGATGAGATGCTGAAGGAGTAAGTATTTCTAAACATCTTTTCATATTATCATAGTCCAGGCATATTACTCCAAGAGGCAAAGATCATGATGCCTAAATAATTTAAAGCCAACTCCTAAAGGGATAAGGGGCTTTGCATTTTCAATTCATTTTGCAAGAACTTCTTGTTTCATGGTGTGTGTTTCACTGGCACGATGTGAAACTTGCCCTTTTGAGTGGACTTGTTTCATGGCCTCACTCCATCTTCTGATTTTAACTTTCTTTTCCCCTTCCTGCCAGAGGTTACAGGTGTCCTTTGTGCATGCACTCGGCTCTGGATATGACCAGGTACTGGCGCCAGCTGGACAACGAAGTGGCACAGACTCCCATGCCCACAGAGTACCAGAACATGATGGTGGAGGTAAGTGATCAGCCTTAACACCCACGTGTCTGGTTTCCCTGGAACTGTGCCTTGGAGTTACTGGCAGTAGAGGGCACTAGGAAGTCGTCCTGGATCAGATATCAGCCTGAGGGATAGGGAATGATGAGGAAATGTCACATGTAGGCTTGCAGCGTTCCTAATTCCTGTTTATACACACACCCTCGGGGTGCCAAAGCCTCTCCCTCTCTTTTCTGTGTGTAGATCCTTTGCAATGACTGCAATGCCCGCTCCACAGTGCAGTTCCATCTCCTGGGCATGAAGTGCAAGAACTGTGAGTCCTACAACACTGCCCAGGACGGGCGGTGCCGGCTGCCCTTGGAGGAGCAGTGACCAGGAAGACTCTGCCATTGAAGAGACTATTTACAGGAAAACCCAATGCTTGTCGGTAAAAATGTGTCCCAAATTCAAGGAGCATGCAGGAATGGCATCCTTTGGCTTCCTGTGGTGACACCTGCCTCTACAGATTTCCCTCTAAACAAGGCTGCCCTGCCTGCTGTGACAAAGGGCCCAAAAAGTCAAGGTGCAAAGCCCCCCGTTTTCCTCTGAACACTCGTCCTGACCTGCTGCCATCCCTTTGTCCACATTCCTTTGCCAGCTGCAGTCACTTTTGCCCCCATTTCTTCCTCATTCTGCTTCTTTCACTGGGAGGGACCAAGGTGTAGGGTTTTAGACACGTACACAGCTTGATATTTTGATTGTTAAGTACCTGAATTGAAGCACATCCTTGACACCAGGCTGAGCCTGAGGCATTCACTGAAGTAACAGCAGTTCAGAGGCTCTTGAGAACAATTTTCTGTGGTTTGGGGGATTTTTAATGCTCTTCATTCCATTGTGGAGAGAGAATGGAGGGTGAGTGACTGCCTTTTGAAAAAACAAAGACATAAAACCCCCAAATCCACCCTTTTGCATCTAATATCCTGCCCAAGGTGTTTTGCAGTCTTAAATGTCGCAGACAGTTCTTGATTTCTGTGAATTTCACATGCAAATAGTTTACAGTAATAAGATATAAAAACAGCTCAGTTACTCTTCATGGTACAAATACTCGTTTTTAACTTGTTCTGTTGTAAAACAAGAGCTTTTCTTAATCCAGCAGTGCCCATTTCTGTGTGGAATATTTAGGATTTGGATGATAGCTGTTGTAACTTGCCTTGACTGGAGTATCTTTTTCTAGAGCACTTTTCTCACTGCTATAAATAATTGTCAAATAATGTCTCTATTAAAATAAACAAGTTACAGTGTGTGTGATGTGCTCTCCTTTCACACACATGCTCCCTGGAAATTTCCAGCTGAGGTTAAACCACAATCCAGTGCTGAAAAATGGTTGGATGTGTGAGGCCTGGAGCACTGTTAGGAAAATCAGTGGGTTTAGGAGCTGCTGTGTTTCCCTGTTTTTTTTGTGGTAGAAGCAAGACTCCTGCTGCTTTGGAGCACCCTCTGAATGGCTGCTGGCACCTGGTGACTCCACCACCTTCCCGGGATGGAGACCTGCTCCCAGGTAAGCCTGGAGTGCCCCTGGGGCTCCCACCAGCCTGTAGGTGTTGTCATCCCAGAAAACTCAGTGGCCAAGTAGACTTTGAGTGTGTTGCTAACAGTAAAATTACGCTGGTCAAGTCCACAGCCAAGCAGGCTTGAAGTTGGAAGCTAATTTTATCCCAGCTGGAAATACTCCTGTTTGGGTTCCAACCACAAGGGGAGGCTGAAAGGAAACGTATAGTCAGTCGAGCTGTGCTTTGGAAGAGCAGCTCCCTCCCCAGCTGGGCTTTGGTATTGGGAAGGAAAATGGTTCTTGGGGGGTGGGATTCAGGTGGTTTTGACCTTTTGCTCTCCTGCTTTTGGTGTTTGCCTCTGGAAAGGGCGGCTGGGAACCTGATGCCACCAGCCGAGCTGCTGTTCCACGCATTTATCTTGGCACTGAGCCCTTAACTCCCTCTGCCAGGGAATAAATGGCACAGCAGAAAAAGGAATGGCATTTTGAGGGGATAAAGACGAATGGAGCGGGTAAAGGCAGGCGAGGAGCTGCTTTGTGGGGTGGACAGTGCCACACGGAGCTCTGCCGCCCTGTCCCATGGAGATGCAGCCGATGGGAGCGGGAAGGATGCTCGGATCAGAGCAGTGTGGTGATCCTGGGATGAAGGCAGCTTGGCCAGAGCTTACCAGCTGGCTCTGGGAGCTGTTGGGAAGCTCCCATGCTGCCTGCCACCCGGAATCCAACCTGCCTCTCACCAGGCTAGGGCAGAATGGGGAGCAGATGGCACTGTCACTGCCTTGTGGGGGAAATGTGGTGTTCCAGCAGGCACAAGGGCCACAGGCACACGCAAGGTCACTGAGCTATTAATAAGGCCAAGGCCTACTGGAGGGTGTGAAACTCAGGAGAGGGATTCATGAAGGCAGTGAGTGGAGCCACCCAGGACTGGGGGACTCAGAGGAACCCCCCATCCCATGGGGAAAGCATCCCCCCACTTCTGGTCCAGTTTCATGACTCTGGTGTGGTTTTGTGTTGCCCCAATGACACCATTTGGGGTGGAAGTGGAGTGTTTTGTATCAAACCTCCAGGACAGCCATCCCCTCCTGTGGCTCTCCTGGTGCTGAGGCCAATGTCCTGCCCCTGCCCTGCTGCAGAGACACCATCTGTTTTTAAATTTCCAAGTGGAAGGAACGCAATTAGGGAAAGGCTGGTCATGTGGTGCTATTTATATCTCAGAGGGGCAGAGGAGCATCTGTCTCTGCAGCTCCAAGCTCAGCCCAGGGGTGTGCCGGGACCTCCGTGCTGCAAACGGGGTGGTTCCCTTGGTTTTGCTCCTTGATGGTCCCAGTTGGAGTTGGGTCTCTGAAACCTGAACCTGTTTCTTTATCCAAGGAGCATTACTGCTCCTGGGGGCTGCAACCAGGAGTATCCCTGCTAACGAGACATTACTCCCAACTCCAGTAATTCCAGCAGGAGTCTGAGGGGATGACGCTCGGGAGCACGTGGGTGATACATGGGAATATTCACAAATGAGCCAAACAAGGGCATAATTAGGGAGGCCGGGGGGAGTCTGGAAGCAGTGATAAAGCAGCCTGCAGCTCTCTGGCGAGGGCAAGGCAGGAGACCTGGAGAGGGATCACGTCATCCACAGTGCTGCTGCCAGGCCCCCGCCAGCTCAGGGAATGGGATGTTCTGCACGGAGCTATGGGAACTATTTTATTCCCTATATAAATAAAATATCTCTGAGATGAAACAGAGCCAAAGATGGAGGGGGGGTGGGAGCTGAGAGGAGGTGGAATTGAGCCAAAGTTGGGGGAGCCTTTGGGAAAAACAGGGTTTTGCTGGTTTTGTAAATAAAACAAGCCGGTGGCAGAGTCAGCATCACTATTTTTAAGAAGAGAAGGAAAAAAATGCCTTTTTTATGGCATGCCCTTGGTGTTTTTTCCCCTTCTTCCCTGCTATAATAGTGTAGGACAGAACCCCCTGGGTAAGCTGGGGGTCTGAGGTGGGAAAGTGAGAGGGGTGTTTGCAGCCATTGCCTGGAACCCAGGCATCATACTCCCTCTGAGGGCATCATCCCCCAAAATAAAAGTGCTTTTTCCACTTGGCAAAGACATCTGTTATTCTTTAGGCTGTCCCGTGCCTTGGCCCGTGCTGGCAAACAGTCCTGCAGATGTAAACACGTAATCCGTGTCCACATTATCCCTGTCACAGGGCAGCTACGTCATGAATAAAGGCACTGGGGATGGTTTCTGGTCCCAGGCACTTGTGGGAAGCAAAGGAATCCATTTTCACCCTAGGATATCCCCAAAAATATGTACAGTCTCTTCCTTGCATTGTAGGCAAGAGAGTCATTCTGTCTGACCATCTAGGCACAGGGTTGATCAGGAAGGCTGACACCCCATTTCTGTTCTCTTGCATGAAAAAGGAATTTATTCCCTTGGGGGTTATTTATTTTTAAGTGAAGGTGGTGGTTTTTCCTCTCCTTTTATTCCCTCATGTATTTTAATAGCACTGTTTGAGCAAAGTGAGTGATTTTTTTAATACTTTGGGGAGGGCTTTTTGTTTGTTTTTTAATACCAGCTCTTTGCTGTTTCTGGACAATACTGAGCTGTAGATCAGGAGTGAGGGAGAACCTTTTTTATGTGGTTTTGGGGAGGGCAAGTGCAGCACTGCGATACCTAATTTACTTTAAGGGCAGAAGGGTGGTGGTTTTTTACTCACTTTGTGTCCTTTCTTAACCAGGGTGGCCTCATTCACTGCTGCTTGGATGCCAAAAAGATGAAAGGAAGTTTTACTCATCCTGAGCATCCTCGGAGCCCATACTGCCCTGTGTATGCTCCCAGCCCCAAGTTTTCCAGGCTGGAAGGTGCAACAACCACTCACAGGTTTATTTCCTGTTTCTCCCAAGTCTGAACTAGAAGAAGTTGAGGAACACTCAGTATTCGCAGCAGAGGTGAAAGGACAGGCCAGTGAATAGGCTAAAAAAAGACTCCGAAGGAAAAGGTAAAAGCAGGATAATTGCACTTCCCTTTGGGAAGCAGAGCTGGAAGAGCTGCCCTCTTTTCTCCCGACCTTTCCAGGTGGCTGCTGTGGTGCCAGACACGTTCATTACACTCGCTTGATGGAAATCAGGAGATGATGCATCTGCTGCAGGAAGCAATCATGGGAACGCCCCAAGCTTTGATGTTTCCTGGGATGCTCCATTTAGGAGTCAGGGCGAACAGCAGAGCCTGTTTCCCAGCCCATGCTGGGACATCCCGAAAGTTTGCAGCGTCATTTAGTGCTGGTTTATTTATTAAGGTCTCACAGACTGAGGGCTTTGCTTTCCACTGCCAGGGAATTCAGGCAGAGGGAGAAGTGGCTGAGCATCCCCTTCCCAAATCAGCCCTGCCATCAGCCACCCACAATCTTCACACAGTAGAAGCTGAACACAGATTGGGGATTAAAGGAACACTCCGCTGTATTTTAGCAGCCAAGTTTTTTAGGGATTAAAAACAAAGCTGTGGAGCAAGCAGCCACGTGTGTGAAATGGGTGGTCAGTGCACCTTCCCCTGGGCTCCCAGCCCGTGTTTGGGGCAGAAAAAACAAAATTAAGTGGGAAAAAAAAAAGAGGAAATTAGGAGCTTCGGCACAGAAGCAGCTGCAGGGAAAGAAAGGAAGGGAGCAGTGACTGAGCAGCCATGTAACTGCTCATGGTCCTGGTGAGACAAGGCCCAGGATTTCACAGCAGGGCAACACAGGGAAGTGATTTTAGAGGAAGGGACAGGTGAAAGCACAGGAGACCCCTGCACACTGCTGGCTCTGGCCCAGCAGCCCCCCATTCCACCCCAAATCACAGAGCATTTCAAAGGATGCCACAGCACCAGCTGCACCTCCATCCCCTCCTTCGACCTCCCCATCCCTTCCCCTGGGGAATTTGGGTTCCCTTGCCTACAACAAGTGGCTGACATGCCCCAGGAGTAAAGGCCAAAATTCAGGTTTATTGTTGGCACTGCACACCCGCCCTCCAGTTCCTGCCATCCACCAGACACTCCGGAATCCTGCCCGTGGAAGGGGCTCCGTGCTCGGCATCTCCTCGACAGCGGATGCTCTGCTGCAGAAGCGCTTATAAATTAAGGATTTAAGGGGTTGTTTTTACTTCATCCCTGCTAGGAGTCATCGTAGAGAGGGTTGTTGTAGTTGCCCCAGGAGCCGTAGTCATGGTCATCCAAAAGCCTTCCATAGGAGGAGTGCCTGCCAGGAAAAGCAAACCGGTTGGTTTGGGGATTTATTAGTTATTCTACCACGAGGTGAAGAAATATCCATGCAAAGGTCGAGCTTTGGGATGTTTTAAGAGGAAGCACCAGGACAGAAGATAAGCCCAGGCTGGATTTTGCCTCCGTTGAACCAGACCAGACAGGGCAAGGAATTATAACAAGACCTTTGCTCATCTCAGCTGTCAGCAAAGCCTCATTAGGGATGCTCAGCACTAGGCTGTGCTGCTGTTTATTGTCCCAGTCACAGCAAGACCCACAGCAGCAGCTTTCCCAAGGGATAATTACTGGGTATGCCTATGCTGAGCAGTGTCTCTGGCATTTGAGCAAGGCTCTTGCAAAAGGAGGAATTAAAACTGCTTTTCAGTACAGAAGTGGTAGGACACGCAGCCGTGCTGGGACCAGAGGCTGCACATCACCCCACAGGGCTTGGGAGCAGCATCTCCTCAGGGCTTTGCCCTTGAGCATCACCCTTGTGATGGTGAGAGGGGCTGAAGCCTCAGGCAAGGGGGATCACCCCAAAAATAGCCTTACCTGATCTTGAGGTACGCTGCTGCCCCGAAAACCAGCACTACCACCACGATGACGGTCACGGTTATGGCCACGATGCTCCCTGTGGATGATCCATCAGAAAGGGCAGAGGTCAGTCACCCAAATCCCAGCTCTGTGGCACTCACCCCACACCCCAGCTGCTCCCAGCACACCCACACCAGCTGTCTCTGCTAGGGGAATATCCCCTCACTGCTTCCCAAAGAGGATGCAGGACACCCTTGTGCTTTTCCAACATTCCCCTTCCCATAAAGTCAGGGGGACTGGGGATAAAACACAGCTGGGCTTTGCTTGGGGGGCTTTGGACTCATTCCTGGAAGCTCCTCCCAGCACTAAGGCAGCCAAGGCTGGAAAACACTCCACAACCCTCTATTTTCTGGCCTTATGGAGCATTTTTAAGCTACCTGAGCTCGCAGAAGGGGACAGGGCAAAGCCAATATCAACTTAGTGAGGTGTCCAGGAGGGAGGAGAAAAACCTGCATCACCCCAACTCGGCTACACCCACCACCCAGCCACTTGTTTCCTCATGCTTAAGTGTTTCAAGTCAAATTTACAAAAGTAAGGATTTTATTCGTGTCTCCAGGCAACCGAGATTTGTTATCTACACCTCCCTGGCCTCTGCCAGTGCTGCTGAATGATGCTCCCAGCAAGCTGACCACCTCTTCCCTTCCAATCTGGTGGGTCTGTCCCCTCTGTGTGAGCACCCCGAGGCTGGCCTTGTGTCCGTGTGAGGAGTGGTGGAGCTCACCTGCGCTCAGGGCACGTGGGACCTCCTCCACGGTGACCCCGGTGGTTTTGTCAGACGCGGTGGGGCTCATCACAGTCACTGGGGGGGATGTTGGCTCCACAGCCAGGCTCGATGCCATGGCCAGTGTCCCCAGGGAAGGGACATCCTTGGCCAGCGGTGGTGGCTGGGTGGTGCCAGGGTGCTCCAGGACAGGCGTTGGGGACAGGAGTGAGTCCGGATCGCCGGCGGGAAGGGGAGCGGAAGGTGAAGATCCAGCAGCTGTGCCCGTGGGGCTGGAAGCCACCCCCAAATCCACAGTGCTTCCTGCCAAGCTGCCAGTGTTTGCTGTCCGAGGAGCTGAGGCTGTCCCCAAGGTCGGTGGCACCAGGCTGGGGTTGGGGGCTGTGGAGGGACCATCTGTCATGGCGATGGAGCTCACGGTGGTGGCAGAGATGGGATCAGGGGACAGTGCTGCCACTGGGGTGGCATTGCGGCCATCCCCCTCCACTGGCCCGGGGGACAGCCCATCTCCAGAAGGTCCCGTGGGCACGGGCAGGGAGGGCTGGCCAGGAGCTGGTGTGGGGACATCTGCATTCCTGGAGTCTGGTGGCACTGGGATCCCCTGCCAGAGGAAGGGGGGTCTGATGGGCTTGAGGGGTGATTCCGGGGAGTCATCGCCCAGTCCTAGGAGTGAGACAAAGGAACAGTAAAAGCAGGGAAATCCTTGGGGTGACCTGGGCTGTGGGGAAGCACTAAAGCTTTGGGGAATTAAGCTGGAAAGAAGTTTGTTTTGAAAACGCTGAGAACCATCTAAAATAAAAGAGATGGAAAATACAGCTGTGTACCTAGAGGTGAGGTTTAAACCAAACCAGTTGCCCTGGCATAAATCAACCCCATTTTTTCCCCTCAAGGTTGGAATCCACCCATCCCAAGTCAGCCCCTCCATCTTCCCAGCATCTCCTCCCAGCAGCAGGGGAAGAAGCTCCTCCTCACAGCAACCACCGTGCAGCTGGGAATGATAACACAAGTCGCCTCTTTCTCCTCTCCCCCCATTTCCTTGTGCATTCATTCATTTGTCTCCATTTCTTAGCATGAAGATGAGTCATTTTCTCCTCTGTCCCCACCAGCTGACTGCTGGGGCCTTTTTCTCCCCCTTCTCTAGGCCTGAGCTCAGCACTGGTCCAGCACGGGCAGCTGGCTCCCTCAGTATGGTTGGGATGAGGGAAGAGTGTGCCAACACTACGTGACATTGGGAGGCATCCCAAACCCAGCACTGGGAAGAGAAGAACTCACTCCAGCTGCAATGAGCTAATTATATGAACGTGGAGGACAAAAGCACTCAGTGCCTGTGTGTGGAAATAGTGGATGTGGCACTGGTGAGCCACTCACTGATCCAACCACAATTTCTTTTGTTGGTACTGGTGATACCCAAGGACCCCATTTCCCAAGGAAAAGGGTCTTGGAGGTGGGACTGAGGCCATGGCTTCTCTTCTCTCCCAGGGACAGGCACTTGGAGATGTCTCTGAGGTTTCACCCTCCTCAGGCTGAGGACACAAGCATAATAAACCTTTAGGCTAACAGAGAGGAGATGGATAACAGGCTAGAATCTGGTTACTGAATAAGCCACCTGGCTCAGCACTGTGGCTTCCAGGCCACCACAGCAGCAGGGAAGCCTGGAGCAAGCATCCTTTGGATCAAGGTTCAGCATCCATCTGTATTTCAATAGTCCTTGCTCTGCACGTTCCAGATTCCTCCAACAGGTACCAGGCAGCCTCTGCAGCCCAACATGCCCATCAAGATGCCCCAGGGCTGGGAGCAGTTTGAAAGTTTGTCACCTCTGTACATGTAGATGCTCCCAGGCTCTCTAGGACACAGGACAGCTTTCCATCTCCAGGCAAAGCCACCCTGACGTCCCAAATTGCTTGGGGTCAGCAGAGCTCCCATGATCTGCTTGAACTTTGGAGGCAAACTGATAGGGAGCTGGGAAAGCTGGCAGTGCTGCTAGCCTGGATGAGTCAGGAAGTTTCTGATAATATCTAAGGGGTATAAATTCAGAGGGTGAGCCAGAACTGGATGCAGGAACAATCTTTGGCTGCTGGCTGAGTGCTCCTGGCCAAGAAGGTCACAAGTCACAGGGACACTTCCCAGGAGAGAGAGCACGACCAAAGGCAGCACACTGCTCAGCTCAGGCCTGCTTCTCCCTGTCTGTCCCTACTAGCAATCCCTGCTGCTATCCTCTTCTTCCTCCAAGCCTCCAGCCACTGCCCTTGGGGGCCAGCTCTCAGTGACCCCAGGAAACCCCAGCTGTGACCCTAGAGGCAAGACAGTCTGCTTTTGAATGAAGTCAGGATGAGAGGACTGAAAGGACCTGGTTGAGGATGCCCTTGGGATGCTCCCCATGTCCCCCCATGTCACTGCACTCAGCTCATGGACAACCTGTCCCACAGGGGGGTGATGACTGTGCCCAGGGCCACAAGAGCACCCAGCTTGTTTGCAAGTCCCGTCTTCTATCAACACATATGAAAGGGAAAAGCAAAGGGAAAAGAAAAGCCAAGGAGGGAGTTTCCTTGTTTCCCCAACACCTGGTCTGTAGGAGCTGCTGCTGGGAGCAGGAAGCAGAGCAACGCACTGGAATAAGGGACAAAAGAAACAACCACAAAACTCCATTTAGGACCACATCCAAAAGCTAAAAGAACTCAACCAGGGGCTGTCAGAGGGACTGAGGGATGTGAGCTCCCAAAGGATGCCGAGCATAGCTAAGCCCTGAGGAATTTGCCCATCTAATTCACTTAAGGCAGTTGACCACCCCGCTGGAATCCAGTGCAGAGCCGAGGCAGGGGACTGCCAGGACAAGGTAACCACCTAGGAAAGCAGCAGGGCCACACTTAAGAGCCCCACAGAAGCTTTGGAAAGCCCTTTTTCTAGATTTTCGTCACTAGTAATACTGAAAACAGCCAAGGAAAGAACAACCCAAAGCCCAGTAATTAAAATATTCCGCTTTTGGGGAATATTAACCCTAATGACCTGCCAGCCCAAGGAACGAGCCATCCCTCTGATGGACTGTCTCCCTCTCCTATTGCCATGCTGCTCTCCTGGCTCCTGGAAGCCACACAGAGAGGCAGATCTTGCCCTTGCAGGACCTGAGAACTTCTTGTGCTCCATTTGGGAAAGAGCTACCTGACCTGGGCTGGCAGCCTCTCCAGCAACGCATTTCCCAGGCACTCCAAAAGCCATTGCAGCAAATCCTAAATTGCTCTGCCGGCTGAAACACGGCATAAAAGCCACCGGAGAACATCTCCAGCCTGAGTGAATGACATCAGGTGGAGCAGCCACTCCGGAGCAAACAAACATCCACTGATAAGGCAGGGATAGAGCTTTTAGCAAGCTTCACCTCAGAATTCATCATATTTGACCTAACCACCAGAAGATCCACAGGACCTGACCCACCCCCCTGCTCTCAGCCCAGATTAACCAAGGCACCCACACCCCAGCTGCAGTCAGGGGTGCTCCTCCAGCAAGCCAAGGCCACAGGGATAATGAAAGTTTCCATAACATGGATGTTATTCATTCCGCCTGCCAGCAGCCTACCCTGACTGCACTTCAACAAGGAATCCAGCCACCTGTTCTGAACAAGAAATACAACAACAGGAGGAAAACAATCCACTGAAACACGGAGATCTGCTGAGCACCCACATCATGCAGTGCCTGTGCAGTGAGGTTGGATAGCAGATCAGCAGCTGTTTTTGGGGCAAACTCCAAAAAAATCCCCCATGTAACCAAAGACCATACCTGAGCACCAGACTACTCTTTAAAGCAGAAGTCTACAACAACCTCACTCTTTAACCACAGCACCTACCCAGAGTAAGCAAAAAAAGACCTTTGGCAGGTCCTGTCTTACGCTGATCCTCACCAAGTGCTGATGACAGAGCAGCCCTGCCTCCCCTGGTCCTGCAGCGTGTGCTGCTTTATAACCAGGTTAAGTGATGCAGAGCAATAAAACAATCTATATTTAAATATAAGGATTTCCTGTTCGTGACCTCGTTGGCTTGGCTTTGGTTTCTGTGGCTAGGGATTCCCATATCTTGTGTTGGTTTCTTTGCAGTTTCCTTCCCCCTTGCCTATGCTCAGTTATAACTTTCATTGTGGTTTTCAGCAGTAAAACTGGTACCATCTGGCTGAGGGTGGCAAAAGCTCTCCTTGGGGTGCCTGGCACTAAACAAAACTCGTTTTTGCTTTGGGTTCAACTAGTTTTTCCAGCCGTTCAGCCCTGCACTGCCTCACCTTCCCTGTCACCACGTAGTTTGGGGTTTGGTGACGTTCACTTCTCTCCTTGCTGGTTGGAGGCCCCATCTGCAGTACAGAGGGGTCTGGTTGATCTCTGTACTGATACAGGGGAAGGAACACAGAGGATGTGGTGCTTGGTTGGGCTCTTAGTTCGTGTCTCTCTTTTTCTAGGGCACTCTTGTGGAGCTCTGCCTCATTATCCCCCCAAAATACGGATGATGGCGAGGTCTGGGAGCAGCTCTGCAGGCTCCAAGCTCTGTCTCACACCCACCAAGCTTTCCATGCCATTGCAGAGGGAACACTCAGCTGAATTAGTGATGGGAAATGGTAAGTCCTGAGGGTACCTCTGGCTGCTGTTGGGCTCCAATTAGTAAACCAGAGCCAATGTGGAGACTCTTGAGGTCTGAAGCAAAGCTCCAGCACTGTATGTGTGTGCTGGTGACCCGTAATGTGGGCAGCAGCACCCCTGGGGGATGTCCTGCTCCCTTGCATCCTGCTCCATCACCTCTGATCCCAGTGCCAGCTTCTGCTGGTGACAGTATAAAACCAGCTCTGAGAGGAGGAAGAAACCAAGGGGAGAAAACCAGAGGGCAGAAACACCAACAGGTAGGAGGTAAAGCTATTCCCTGACCGTGCAAAGAAGCCAAGGCCGTCAGATCAAATAAATCTGCAGTAGCTCTGATTTACTGGCGAGCCGAGCCGGCTTCCTGCATGATTAGTTTTATTCTGCTGCATGGTCGTTAAGTGGTTTAGGCCTAATTGCTCTGAAGCTTTCAGTAGCTAAGAGAAACAGCTACACAACAGACATCCATGTGCTGTATCCATGTGTCCCTCACCATCCCGAGGCTCTGTCCCAACCATGCAGCTGGCCAGGGCACCCCAGAGATATCCCTCCCTGTGGATGGGGTTGCTGCTGAGCCACCCCATCAGTATCCACTTCCCTGGATGCACCAGCATCTCCTGGAGGTGCAGGGCCTGGCTTTTGCAAAAGGCAGGAGCAAAATCCACATGGCTAAATAAAGGTGGGGATTTTGGGAATCAGGCAGTCTCTGCTCTTCCCTGCTGAAAATGACTTTTAAAACCCCCACGGTTGCCTGCATGCTGCACCATCCCTGTGACCAGCCCCTTCCTTGCCTGGGGTGGGTGTCCAAGTTCTCCTCAGGTACCGCCTGCCCCATGATCCCAACCCAGAGGTGAGGACTGTTGGTGGCATAACAAACCCATAACAAACCAACCCTCCATGCAAAGAAAACGCAGTGTTTCCCCAAACGGAAATGTTGCTTAATTATTCAACTGCTGAAGCCCGTGGTCCTGAAGCTGCAATGGAATTATAGCAGAAAAGAAGGTGAAGAGGAATCTTTAGGTGTCTGGGGGGACGGCAGATGGACCTGCCTGCTTGGGACACCTCACAGGACATTTTCCCAGGTGGATATCTTAGGTATGACTCCGGAGCCAGCCAGGAATGTCGCAAGCAGCAGCTCTGCCCAAGTAACAACATAACAGCTCCGTAATTTTCCTGGCTAGCTGCTAATTACTGCTTCTAGGTGCAGCTTTCAGCGTGCATCAGCCCCATTCCAGCCCTTCCCATGAGGAGCTGGGTTCGGTGGAGGAATTTTGGGGCATCCTCTGGTATTACAGGCTGGTTGCTCCTTTGGGCTGGGAGAGGGGATAATTAACTACCCATCTCCCCTGTCCGGCAGGGGGGAGCACAGCCAAGAATGCTCAAAGCTTTGCCTCTTCCCTCGCAGCCTAAAACACCCCGTGAGGCCCCAAGGTCCCCAAAAAGCAGCCTTTCCACCCGAGGTCTGCATGAAAAAGCACTGAAAAATCCTTCAAGCCAAGAGCTGCCTCTTGCAGGTACTTTAAAATATCTCAGCTGGGGCACAGGGTAAATTGCTGAAGGGGAAAGCAGGTTCCGGGCTGGGTATCATGTCAGGAAAGCAAAGCAGGTTTGAATTTACATCCCGAGTAAGGAGTAATAACAGGATAAAAAACTTCCTTGTGCGAGACGCTGTTATTTCATTACGTGGCCAGGCAAAGCCCAGACTTATTTCACTCCTGCCCAGTGACGTCCTTGCTGTCACTAAGTCCTGAGGAATGAGCTCGAAGCATATTTAAATCGTGCTTTGTGTTTCCTCCCGAGTGATAGATGTCTATACGTTTAAGAATTATTTCTATGGGGACGACAAAGCCGTAGAAAGCATCTGAAAGATGCTCTGGGGGTGTTTGGGAGCAGCCCGAGAAACATGGGACCACAGTCCAGGGAAATCTTTCCCAGCTTTTCTGCCAAGCCTTGCTGGCGTTGATGCTTTCGGGAGGGATGGTCGTGGGAACTGCTTTGGGTTTGGCCCGGGCTCTGGGAAAAACCCGCCTCCCAACCCCAAAGGTTGACTCCCAGCAGAGGCTGGCTGCTTTTGGGGAAAATTTGGGCCAAGCAGGAGCCCGTGAAGGAGGAGAGCAGCATCCCCGGCATCCTCGTGGAGCAAAATGTTCCTCACCGTCCCTCCCAAACGCATTTGCTTGGAAAGGACAGAAACAGGAGCTTGTTGGCAAATTCCCCCTTTGCCGGGCGATGGATTCCTCCGGCTCTCCCTCCCCTCGGGGTCACTTGTCAGGGGAAGGTTTCCCACAAGCTGATGTGGTCCAGAGAGATAGGTTGGGGTCCTGCAGGCACGACCTCCCCAGCTGCTGTTGTGGGGCCGTGGCTGTCCCTGTGGGCTGTCACAGGGAGCTCAGACCTGGCCCTGCCTCGTCCCCTCTCGCTGCTCTGCCGGCAGCGATTCCGTAATGACAGCTTTGCTCGATGGATTTCTCCTCGCGAGCGTCCCCGGTTATGCAAGTGTGTTTTCCATGTTCCTGAGCAAGCAGCTCCTCGTGTTGTTTATTAAAAAGCCACCCGGTGGGTGCAGGGGTGACCTGCGCTCGCTGTCGCATCGGCCGGGGACAGAACTGTCTCCTCCGAGCGTCTCGGTGGGGCAGAGATGTCAAAAACTGCGTGTTTCTGTGGAAAGGGGAAGCTGGTGCTGCCCGGGGGGAGTTGCCTGGAGCTGGTGGGGAAAACACCGGGTTCTGGGGGTGCAGGAGCCTCCGCTCAAGGCCAGGGAGAGACAGAAAAGCTCCTTCAAAGCAGTGACCGTGCTGGGAAGGGGGATGCGGGGCCGGGGGTGAGCTCCAGCCCGGGCAGGGGGGTGCCCGTGAGGAGATGCTGGTGGTCCCATGAAGTTGTCCTCCTTCAGGACAGCCGGGAACCCTCCTGCGGGGTAGGGGGTGAGGAAAAGAGGGGTGAAACACCTCTCGCCCGACCCCACCGGTGCCAGTGGCGGATCCTTGCGGGGCGCGACTGGGACCGCTGGTAAATGGGCTGCTCTGCCGAGCCCTTCTCCGGGCATCCTGCCGGGAACCAGCCGGGCTGTCCCCGGCAAAGGGAGAGCGCCTTTCCCCCGTCCCCACCGCATCCCCGGCGTGTCCCCCCGTCCCCAGACCCCATCCCGGTGCGGCGGCGGGCGCTTACCTNGCGGGGCACCGGGAGGAGGATGCAGGACACCGGGAGGAGGATGCAGGTCACCAACATAGGATGCGGGGCACTGGGAGGACGATGCAGGGCACCGACAAAGGATGTGGGGCACTGCAGCATCAGTGGGCACCAGGATCTGGCTGTAGAGTCCCAGGGTCCAGGCGGACCATACCAGGTGCGGGCACTGGGACCAGTCGCGATGCCCCAGTGCGGTGGGCACTCAGCACTGGACTGCGTGGTGGGACCAGTCTCCCTGGCCCTGGGATGAGGCACTGGGACTGGATGCTGAGCGCCACATGGGGTGCTATTGTCCCAGACAGTGACACCAGGTGGGTGCTCAAGGTGCCCTGTGGCATTGCCATTTGTCCCTTTTCATCTTCAGGGCCATGCCAGCTCCTGCCTGAATATAATGGTGCAGCCCTGGCATGGGTTGTCCAGAGAAACCGTGGCTGCCCCTGGATCCCTGGAAGTGTCCAAGACCAGGCTGGACAGGGCTTGGAGCAACCTGGCATAGTGGAAGGTGCCCCTTCGCATGGCAGGGGGTGGAACGAGATGAACTTTAAGGTCCTTTCCAACTCAAAACTGTTCTGTGATTCCATGGTTCTGGATCTCTCTGGGTATCCCCTTGTCTGCTGCATCCAGGGGGTGTGGTGGCAGGGGACACCCCTGGCATGTGCATCAAGGGGAGCCAGGGCAGAGTCAGATACCCAGGGTTCTGCCTTTTCACAGCATAAACAGCTCCCAAAATACAACTCCCATTGCCCAGAGGACCCAGACACCTGTGGCACAGCAGGCGGTACAAGGGCCATTTTTTTACCTCTTTCATTCTGGAAAGTGCTATTGCTGCGGGCAAAATGTTTTCAGGCTGAACTCATCTTCTCTGGGCTTTTGCATGCTCACTGTGGAAAAGGATGTCACGGAACCCGGGCTGTGGCCAAGCTATCTTTATCTTGGGCTATGCAGCCCTCTGTTGTATTGCATTGTGTGGCGTTTGCTCAGGATGGATCCTGGCTCCGCGCCTAAAACAGCAGGACACAAAATCCCAGTGAGCTGGCGTTCCTGAAGCGGACGGGTGTCGGGTGATAGCAGCGTCTCAGCTCTCCTTGAAACCTTTCCTCTGCTCGGGAGGAGGGAAAATAATGCTGTTCCTGCTGGGGGAGCTTGGTGCCGTGGGAGCAGCGTGAGAATCTCCCTGCTGTTTCTCTCCCATCCCTTTTTGGTTTTTTTTTTCCTTTCGAAAAGGGAGGCACAGACACCAGTTCCCACCACTGTCTTGGATGGAAAACCCCACACCTGATCTGGGTGTTGGGGTGCCGAGGGCTGGGCTGTGGGAGGCCTGGAACATCCCTGATGGTCACCAGGGCTGGGCTCCAGCTGCCATCTGCTGGTCAGCTCTGCCTGGTCCCCTCAGCATGGTCCCCTCTGCAGAGCAGAGGACACATGGCCAGCAAGGTGAGGTCCCTTTTTGGGGTTACCTTTTGCCAGTCCTTTCCCCATTGCTACTGGAGATCAGAAACAGTCGTTGCCTCTGGCAACAACTGCCTAGGGGCTCCAGCTCCTTTCAAATCACTTTAAAATCCTTTATCTCCCCACTTTTATCCAGATATGAAGGATGCTGATAGGACATTGTTTTTTTTTATTTGGTGGGCACAAGGGTTTCCTGCTGCCTGCTCCCTGCCTTTGCCTGCCCCAGCGGGATGAAGCCAGCTCCTCTTGGGTGGCCCTGTGCCACATCCAGGTGCCAGCTGCCAGTTTTGCCACTCTTGCCCAAGTCCCCACTGGAGCTTTACAATGTTTCTCTGGTGGTTTATCCCCCCCTGCCTGCTTTTGGGGGGCTGCTGGCAGGGACCCAGGGTAGCCACGAGCCGAGGGGCCAGCGGTACCGGCGTGCTGGAGTTTGTGGCAGGATTTTTTGGCTGGCCAGGGCTAAGGGAGCTCGCTCACCCCCTGGCCAGCGGCCAAATGGCATGGCTGGGTGGCTGCCAGCACTTGCATTAATAGCTGCCAGCTTGCGGTTTGAGGTCACCCGTTCTTTCCAGTCGTTCATTTCCACCTTATTTCGCGCCTGTAACGACACGGAGCAGGGAGCAGCTCCACCACCCCTCCCTGCCTGCACCCCTCTTGGCTGGACAAAGATCTTTTGCTTTCCTTGGAGCCAGAACTGCATCAGCCCAGTGCCCAGTGGCACCACATCCCTACCGAGCATCCCCAGATGCCAGGAGGGGACCTGCCGGCATCCCTGGGGGACACCTTCACCCCTGTTCCTCGAGACTTCACTCAGGGCGGCAGAAACATCCTCCCACACACCCCGAGGCAAAAAAAAACCCAGCCCAAGGCCAGCGCGCAGAGGGCTTGTGCCAAGGCACAGCCCCTCACAGAATGATTCGGAGCTGCCGTCATTCCCTGCCAAGGCCTTTGGGAGGGTGTTTTATAGCCGCTTGCTATGAATAAATCTCCCTTTTCATAACAAGCTGGCCAGGGATAAATGGCTCTGGGGGAGTGAGGCTGGGGCTGGGTGCACACCCTGTGTCCCTCTGGGGAGGGGAGCCCCGCTTGTGACCCGCGGTGGCGGGCTTGGGGTCCCTCTCGCTGCCCAAATCCCCAGGGATGCTGTGGCCAGGCATTTGCTTGAGCCAGGCGCGGCAGGTGCGAGGTGGGACGCGCGCCGGTGGGACACGCGTGGGTGGGACACGCCGGAGGGGACACGCCTCGGGGGCACCCCCAGACCGCCAAGGGATGTCTCCGGCGGGGTGGGAGCCGCGCAGCTGGAAGAGGAGGAGGTGGAGGAGGAGGAGGAGGGC
The DNA here is from genome assembly GCA_013396655.1 of Campylorhamphus procurvoides. Classification (NCBI taxonomy): domain Eukaryota; kingdom Metazoa; phylum Chordata; class Aves; order Passeriformes; family Dendrocolaptidae; genus Campylorhamphus; species Campylorhamphus procurvoides. The sequence continues at coordinate 1,058,167 of WBMV01006161.1, forward strand.
GGCGGTGGCGGAGCGGCCGCCCCCGTCCTGTCCCGCCCCGCCGCAGCCGCCGGGCACCGGGCACCGGGCAGGAGCGCATGGAGGTGGCGGCCCCGGCCCCGGGCGGCGGCCCCGGGACCCTGCTGCTCTGCCTGGCCCTCGCCTCCGGTAAGCACGGGG
>WBMV01006161.1:1058387-1068455 GCA_013396655.1 Campylorhamphus procurvoides
CCCCCTGTCCCGCCCCTGCACGGTGCCACCCGCACTGTCGCAGCCCGGTGTCACCCTCCAGCCTGGCCCCGCTGTCTCTCCGGTGCCGGTGCTGCCCCTGTCCCACCCCGCTGCTTCCCGGTCCCACGCTGGTGATCCTGCACCTGCCTCCTGCTCCCAGCCCGGTGCTTCCCCCATGCCTGTCCTGCTGCTCCCTCATCCCATCCTGCTGCTCCCCCGGTCCCGTTCTGCTGAACTCCTGTATCGCCCGCTGTCCCACCCCGTTGCTGACCCTCTCCCACCCCCATGTTCACCCTGTCACCCTGGTGTTTCTCCAGTCCCATCCCGCTGGCTCCCTGTGTCCTCCTGGACAATCCCATCCCAGTCCTGCCCCATGCTCAGCCTGGTGTTGCCCGGTCCTGTCTCTGGGATCCCCCATGTGTCCCCAGGTCCCATGCTGGAACTCCCCACCACTCCATTCAAGTGCTCCCCTTGGCTCTGAATCCTTTGGGGCCAGGGTATCCTGGCTGGATCCCGGAGCAGGACTGGGATGCTTTTCCCACCTGTTGCTGGGACACTGCTCATAGGTGCCGGAATACCTGCTGCCATCCTTGGCAGCTTTGGGGAGGGGGGATGCCGGGGTGGGCCGCTAGCTATTCAGCAAGTGTGAGAGCCTTCCCACGTTGATTCCTAAGTGTTTGGGAAGCTGCAGGCAGCTGCCTGCTCAGGGCTGGCAGGAGATGAATGACCACAGGTAGGGCTGGACAGCTGATGCCCCCCTGGCAGAGTGTCAGGGCTGGAATTTCGGGGGAGCCTTCCTCTCGGCTGGGAACAGTTTGGGTTTGGCCTTTTGGCAAGGCTGGTGACGGCACTTGGCAGAACCTGCCAAACCTGTGCTAGCAGGAGGAAACCAAGGGTGGCCGACCTGTTTTGGAGCTGGGGTGCCCCATCAGACCAGGGCAATGCCCTGGTTGTTGCTCTCCTGCAGTTTCGGCTTTCCAGGTGGAGCCATGGAGATGTTCCAGCAAAATAATAATTTCTGATTTATCTGTGGCTGCTCGGAAAAGGGTGCAGCCTTAGGTGGTGGAGCCGGGTTCTCTGTGCATCAGAGAGATGAGGGTGTTTGCACCCGCAGCTCCTGCGTGCTGCCATCCGTGTGCCAGGGGGCACAGCCCCCCTCCCTCCGGAGCTGGCCCTGCCACCAGGGCGGTCCTGCCAGCCCGGAGGATGCCAGAGCTCCGCATCTGGTTGCAATAAGGGTGGGGATCTCATCTTGGTGGGGATCTTTCCATGCCGAGCTGTGAACTCGGTCACCGGGAGTGAAGTCAGCCTCCCTCCCTCCCTCCCTCGCCGTGTGCCCACGCCGCCCACAGCTGCTTCCCGCGGGGAAGCCGCCCCGTGGCTCATCCCTGGCTCCTGCCAGGCAGCTCCCACCCTGCTGCTGGGCTGCCAGGACCGGTGGGCTCCGTCTCCTCCCCGCCGGGCTCTTTGGGAGCCCTGTTACCCCGAGCACGTCATTAGCGCGGCAGTGGCTATATATAGGCAGGAGGGACGAGTGTGCTGGGAATGTCCCTGCCGTGGCACCGGGGGGGACTCCGCAGGTTTGGCTGCGCAGCCCCCACCACTGTTTCCAGGGTGCTGAAGGGCCGGGCGAGAAAACAGGGGGCAGGAGACGAGGCTGCCAGCGTTTGGCCGTGCAAACTTTCCCCTTCTCTGGGAGGCCTCAAGGTGCACCCAAACCCGGCTTGTGCCCCTCGCGGGAGCCGCCCAGCACCCTGCCCCGTCAGGCAGGACCTGTCCCCGCTCCGCCGGGTGCCACCGCGGCCGGGTGAATCCCTGGGGAGGGCCCTGCTGAGTCAGTGCTGGTATGCCAGCGATCCGGTTACCGCTCAAGCCGGCTCTCGGTTTCGTTCCGTGGCCACGGAGAGCGCCGTGGCCTCTCTCCTGACTCAGCCGGTGCTGGGCTCCAGGGAGAGCATGAGAACACCTTACAGTGCCTAAAGGGGTTCCAGGAGTGATGGAGAGCGACTTGTCACAAGGGCTTGGAGTCACAAGGACGGGGGGAATGGCTTCACACTGGCGGAGGGCACGTTTAGAGTGGATATCAGGGAGTAATCCTTCCCTGTGAGGGTGGGCAGGCCCTGGCACAGGGCCAGAGAAACTGTGGCTGGCCCATCCCTGGAAGTGTCCAAGGCCAGGTTGGACACTTGGGGCAACCTGGGTTAGTGGAAGGTGTCCCTGCCCACGGCAGGAGGGTTGGAACCAGATGCACTTCACAGTCAGTTCAAACCCAAACCAATGTGTGATTCCATGATTCCGAGTCTCCCTGGACATCCATGCCTGCATCCTCCCAGAGCAGAGGAGCAGCTGGCTGCCTGCAGTCAGGGCTGTGTGCCCCAAAACCCGCCCCGCTGGCTCCCAGACCCTTGCGCTGGGGCGCTGCTGGGTGGAGGTGATAGGCGGGGACCGGGGAAAAGCTGATGCTGCCAGGGAAAGGGGGGCCGTGGGCGCAGCTGCAGAGCCCACTGCCGCTCCCCTCCCCGTGGCCGTGGCGGGGGTGCCGGGGCTGCCCCTCCGAGCCACCCGCGCTGCCTTCCAGGCTTAGGATTCTTCAGCCGCGTGGGCGCCGACGACAACGTCACCGAGGGGCTCACCTGTGACACGGCCAAGGGATGCACAGGTAAGGGCGGGTGTGGGGCGAGGGTGCCCGGGGGAGCCGGAGGCGTGGGGTGGGAGCTGGGCGGAGCAGGAGAGCTGGCCGGGGTGCCACACCAGCAGGTGTTTTGTCTGGCGTGTGGCACCCACCGAGCTGGGAAGCCAAGGACACGCGTTCCCGGGGCCCTTTGCAGCTGGCCAGGCTCGGAGCTGCTGCGGGGACGGAGCAGCCCCGGGACGCCGCAGCCGCTGGGCAGAACCGTAACCCCCGAGGGGGATTCTTTGTGCTTGCCACTCGCAGGGAACGGGACGCAGCTGCGGTGGCAGGGCCACTTCTCCCGGTGCCCGGAGGAGTACAAGCACTACTGTGTCAAAGGCAGGTGCCGCTTCCTCGTGGCCGAGCAGGCGCCGTCCTGCGTGTAAGTGGGGACACGCCAGCACGGGGTGGGATGCCGTGGGATGTGGGTCCTCCCCAGGGATGAGCGGGGCACCACAGCAGTTTTTGGGACTGCCCTTTCTGCCTCCCCCGTGGCGAGGAGCAGGTGTGAGCGAGGCTACACTGGGGCTCGCTGCGAGAGGGTGGACCTGTTCTACCTGCGAGGGGACGAGGGCCAGATCGTCATCATCTCCCTGATTGCCGCCATCGTCACCCTCATCATCCTCGTCGTCGGCATCTGCCTCTGCAGTCAGTACGTGGGGGGACGGGGAGAGGAGGGAAAGAGGGAAGGAAAAGAAAGAGGGAAAGAAAGGAGGGAATGGAAAGAAAGAGGGANAAAGAGGGAAAGAAAGGAGGGAATGGAAAGAAAGAGGGAGGAAAAAGAAAAAGGGAAGGAAAAGAGCGAAGACAAAGCTCTGGACTGGGAGCAAATCCTGCCCAGCTCTGCTGCCTCCAGGCGTGTTGAATTTGGGCTGCCTTAGCCGGGTGGGCCGTGACTTTGTGGGTGCTGGGAGGTGCCTGGGACATTCCTTTGGGGCTGGAAACCAGATGTGATCCCATGTGGAGCTTTTGCAGAGTGAGAACAGAGCGACAGGGACAGCATCGCTGCCATGCCTCATTCTACCTCTTTTTTTGTTTGTTTATTTGTTTATTATTTTCCTGCCCCGTCAAGCCACTGTCGGAGGCAGCGTAGGAAGAGAAAGGCAGAAGAGATGGAGACGCTGAACAAGAACTCACCTTCGAGAAGCGAGGACGTGCGTGAGACGGGCATCGCATGAAGGTGCTCAGGGCTGGGCGGTGACTGAGTCGGTGTGACCGGAGCCCCGCACCGGGCCAGGTGCTGAGGCCCACGGGCTCCGCCTCTCTCCGCAGGAGCTCCCGGTACCTGCGGGCGGGTCCCGGACGGCAGCACCGGCTGGCTCCATGGGCGAGGGCTAAAGCTTGAATAAAGGGGTGACGGAAAGGTGTCCCCGTGTCGCCAATGTCCTTTGCGGGCGGGGGGGCTGCACTGCCGGGCGGCGACACTGCGGCGTGCGGGGCAGGTGCGGGGCAGGTGCGAAACCCGCTCTGGGACACCCGGAGGTGCCAGAAGGGCGGTGGCTGTGCCCTGTCCCAATCCCGGTCCTGCTCCCGGTTCCCCGCAGCCAGTGGGAGGGAGCCGGGGGTGGCCTCGGCGTCCCAGGGAGGGACTGGGCGAGGGGACCCAGGCAAAACTGGGGTAACCGGGTCCGCTCGCTCCCATCTCCCCGCGTCGCGGGCTCCAGCCCCCGACTACGATCCAGACCCTGCCCAGGCAGACAAAGGGGATGGTTTGTTTCCCTCCCCTCGGTGTGGACCCCCCCGTGGGTCCCCGTGACTCTCCCCGTGGATTTTGGCACCGACTCTCCGGGGTCCCCTCACTGGGCGGGGTAAGAGCAGCATCCCTGGTATCTCCCACCCTGTCCTGGGAATATGGGGACCTGGCAGAGCTGGGGGTCCCTGGCAGCACCCAATTCCCACCATTTGAACCGTGACCTGGTGACTGGCCATGAGGGATTTGCACACTGTGTCTCTCTCCCGGTACTGGGGAGACTGGGAGCCAGGGGAGCTGGTGACCATTCCTGCCACCAGGCTCCCAGCACAGATCTCTGCCCAGGTCTCTCCCAGAGCAGCTGCCAGCAGGACAGATCCTTCCAGCCTGGCACTGGCTCTGCCAGAGGTGGGAAAAGCTCGAGCTGGTGAGTGTGGGAGCTACTACTGGGGGTTTGCACTGGGTTTCAGCCCTTTGTCCTTGCCCAGCATCACCCTCGCAGGTGGGTGCCCGGGTGCCAGACCTGGCAGCATCGGATGCTACCATGGAGACCTGGGGGTGGCTCTGGGGCTGTGCAAACTCCTCCTGTGACTGCAAACCTTCTTTTTCAGCTCCAACCACACCGTGGCAGGAGCAGAGGCCACTCCAGGGGTCGCTCCAGGGATTCCTGCAGCTCCACCAGTGAGACAGCGACTCCTGCTCGGCTGGACACAGGCAGTGATGAGCACCCTGGTGGTGCTGGTCCCTTGGGATGTGTCGGTGGCCAAAGTGATGCCAAGTGGCTGTGCCAAAGTGTGGGGAAGGCTCATCCCAGCGCCCAGGCGAGGAGCACAGCCCAGAGGTGCCAAGGGACATCGTTTTGGACACCTCCTTCACCAGGTTCCAGGATTATGGGTTCCACACAGCTGCTGGCAGCCCTGGCTCTGAGCTGAGTGGCACCAGCATCACCTGTGAGCTGCTTCCCCCCCTATAAATGGCTGTTTATCTTCAGTTTTGCTGGGCCTGGCTGTGGGGGTTCCAGCTATGAGGAATACACTTGCTGTTCCTTTTGGGAATGTGCTGCATGCAGCCCACAAGACAAATAAAATTAAAGAGAGGTACCAGTCTGTTTCCTGTTTGGGTGGTTGATGTTGATGCCTGGGATAAGCAAGCAGCCCTACAGGCCTCAGAGCTGGACAAAACTAATACTTTAAATCTTTTTTTAATGCTTTTATGGGGCACTGACCAGGTAGATATTGGAACCACTTTATTCAGCGCTGGGTTTTTAGTGCCTCGAGTAATTCCTGACAGGCTTTTCCCATCACAGCCCTGCATTCCCTGGTTGGAAGGTTGTAGTGATGCTGCTCCCACCCTGGAATTTCTGCATTGCTGCTGAATTCCTGCTGTATCCTGATATTTTGATGGGGAACAGAAAGACTGGATGAAAAGGGTTGTGCTGAGCAACAAGGATGGGCACTTTTTCTAAAAAACAAATAAAACCCCAGGGACTTTGCTGCTTCCTTCACATCTCTGGGAACCAGTTAGAGAGCTAGTGGGATAAAAATGCAGGAAGCAAGTTTACCTTGTGCCTGTCACAGCACTGAGGGCAGGGAGAAAGAGACCTGGTAAACAAGATTAATATAAAAACCAAATTAAAAGCCCCACTGCAACAGAGAGTGGAAAAGCCAAGTGGTTTATGCCCAGGCTGGCAAGGGCTGGAGGGAACCCCTCGGGAATCAGTGCTGGCATCAACCAGGAGCAGCCCAGGCTTTCCCAGGAATCTGCTGGGTTTAGTAAGGGAATTGTTGTGCTTTGTGGTGTTTTGTATTGCATGGCAGCTGACTGTTTTGGTGTGGTTTCCTCCTCCATAAGCAGTGATGGAGTCACATGCAGAGATGTCCTTGGCTGGCTTCAGGGCATTTCTCCAGTTTCTCTTGGAATCCCGGGAAGCCACTGTAATTGTTAGCCCTTGCTGTGCACATCCTGAATTTCAAGGCTGCAAACGTGAGGCTGGAAGGGAGTGGAAGCTCTGGGTGGTCACTTACACCTTGTGACAGAGATTAAACCACTGTAGTGGGAGCACAGGGATGTGAAATGGAATCTCATCCACACGGATGTACCAGGAGAGGCAGGAGGATTTGCTGAGTACAGGAATGAGATGTGAGTTGCTTGCCCCAACAGAACAGGATAAACCCCAACTTATTACCCAAAAATAAGAGGGACTTGGTTAGGGACTGACCATGCCAGTCCAATCCATCTGGTTTCTCACAGCTCAGGGAAACCCAGCAGGGATCCAGAAGCTGCTGATGCTCCTCAGTACAGGAGGAACCAGTGTCAATGGGGAGGTTTCCTTGTTTTCAGCTCATCCCTGTTTTATTGCTCCGGTTTAGCTCTCTAGTTTATCTCTGCACATCTGGGTGTCCTTATCTGCTTCCCTTGGTGTGGGTGTTGTACAAAAAGCTGCCATATTTAGCCTTGGGGGATTTTCCCATCATTTTCCCAGCTGGGTTTTCCATCCTCCGGCCTCCTAACCCAGGGCTGCTTCACATGCAGCACCCCTAAAACCCAGCTGGTGCTGGGGAGGGCTCACCTGGGCAGGTGGGAAGTCTGCGAGGGAATTTGGGGTGCCCAGAGCCCCCCTCTCAGGTGAAGGGCTGCTGCCTCCAGATAGCTGAATATCCCAATACCCAAAGAGTGCTTTGGGAGCACTTGGTGAGTATTTTTGCTGTCTTGCTTAACTTTTTAGAGCAGTAGCTCCCAGGACTAGAGCTGGGACCCCTTCCTGCCTGTGGAGGTGCAGCCGTGCCCCTTCCCAGCCCTTCCCACCAGGCAGAAGACCTTTCCAGCAGCAGCAAGGGGGCTATTTTCATCTTTATTTTGGCTGTAGGAATACAAGGGTGGTGGGTGGGCAGGAAACTCTGTCTGCTGGGCACCCTCCAGTGCCAGTCCCTTCTGATGTGCCACACTCCTGCCTGTCCACAGAGCCGAGGTTCGTGATCCCCCTCCATCAGAGCATCCCTGGAGAAGTGATCGCTGCTGCCGGCACTGGACCCCCACCAGCTGCCCCCTTATCCCACGAGGCAGGACTCCTGCTTGCACACCTCTCCCAGCTCCGAGCTCACCTGGAAAAGGAGGGGAGAGCCAAGGGGCAGCCCGGGGGTGGGGTGTGGCTGCTGGAGAGGCACAGGGTGCAGGGAGGGGGCCGTGGCTGTACCTTGGAAGCACAAAGGAGCGGGGGCGCGGCCGGGGTGCAGCAGGTGGAGGCGAAGGAGGCTCGCTGCTCCAAGAGCTGCTCCAGCAGCGCCGGGCTGGCCTCGGGCACCGTCTGGGTCAGGCTCTCCCTCAGCCTGCAGTGTGGGGAATGGGGTGTTAGAGGGGACCCAGCGTCATTCCGTATCCATATGGTGTTTGGGGAGGGGGAATGCACACGTGGATGCTGTGGGGGATGTTATGGGTTATGTGCATCCCACTGTTTTGCTGCTGTTCAGGCTCAAACCCACCGGCTCCATTGGTGCATCCTCAACATCTTGGAGGAATTTTCTTGCATCCGCTGCTTCAGGTAGGGCTTTTTGGGGGTGGGGTGTGGGAAAGTCTTACCTCTTCTTGAAATCAAGGAAATCGAGCTTGTTGTACTGCTCGCAGAGCTGGCTGGCCATCTTCACGACAGGGGGCAGCTCTGCTCCCATCCACACCTGCTCGGGGCACAGGGTGGGTGTCACCAGGCTGGGGAAAGCCTCTGAGGGCATTTGGGCAGTGCAGGGGTGAGGGAGAGCAGGGTGAGCCCCCTGGAGTGCCCTCCCACCACTCACCTTGCTGTCCAGGCAGGCAGAGGGGTCCTTGGCCGAGCAGCATTCCCCACGGGCTTTCTCCGAGGCATCGTAGAGCTTGGCAAGGATGGCATCAGGGAGGTTGGGGTGTTTCCGTGCCAGCTCAAACAGGGACCTGGAGCGGGAAAATGAGTGGCCATAAGAGTTTTTATTATGGGTGCTGCTCAGAATGGGATGGGGGCTGCTTTTGGCATCTTTGTGCAGCCCCCGGGGGTGGTGCCCCCAAAGGAATTGAGGGTTGACCCCATAATTACCAAACCACATAACCAAGGGGAGGACAAGTCAGGAAATGGTTGGACTCGATGACCTTAGGGATCTTGTCCACCTAAATGGTTCCGTTCCATGATTGTGACCTGACTGCCGTGGGTAGCACTCACCTGGTGGCCTGGAGAGCCCCCTCCTTGCCACACAGCTCCTTGCTGGTCAGCTCCAGCGCCCCTGGCAGTTTGGGAGCAGGCACGGGGGGCAAGGCCAGGATGCAGAAATAGTTCTCCACCAGGTTTTTCCCCTTGCAGCAGTCGGCAAAGCGCCTGTCCCGGGCCGACAGCGCAGCACAGGCTTTGGCTGTGTGCTCGGACAGCTGCAGAGAGGGGAGCAGAGGGTGTGTGGGGCCCCTCACCGGGATGGGGTGCATTCTCTGAGCCCCTCCCAGGACTCGGGGGGGTGGTTTTGGGGTGGGCTCCAGGCTCCCCAGTACCTTCTTCTGCATGCAGTCCTCAGCCACTGAATCACAGCACTGGGAAAACACCTCGGCAGCATCTTCAGCCAGGGGGAGAAGGTCCTCGAAGGGAGCAGTGGGTGCTTTCTGAGCCAGCGAGGCCAGGTAGCTGGGGAGCACAGGGTGAGGGGGAGTGTGGATGCCCTTCCCAAATCACAGTCCCAAGCAGGGATATGGGCGAGAGGTGATGGGGAGCACAGAGCTCGCCCTGTGCCTGTGCTGAGCACAGAGCATCTCCAGGGATTTATACCACAGTTAAAACTTGTCTTTGTGAATGCTGCCCGCAAATGGGATCAGCAGGGGGAAATAGGAACCTGCTCCCAGCCCGGCCCCTTTTCCAGGAGAGAAAGGCCATTTCCCCCATACCTGAAGGTGACTTTGTCCTTCCCATACGCCGAGAAACGGGAGCAAACCCGGTGTGATGTCAGGGTGAGGAGGGAGAGGGTTTTTCTTTGCAGTTTCTGCCACAAAAAGAAGATGGAGGTGTCCTCCTCTCCCCAGGCCATCAGCACAGGGTTTGCCTGGCTTCCCAGGAAGCAAGGACAGGAATGAGTGTGGTGGTCCAAAGGGTCTCACCTCCTTCAGGAAGCAGACGGTGGGTGCAGGGGAGATGCAGCAGGTGGAGACCATGGAGAGGAAGGTCCTGGTGGAGCCCAGGAGCACAGGCAGGGGCGCCTGGCTGTAGCTGCTGGAGTACTCGTACAGAAACCTGCAGCAGGGGTGGGATGAGGAGACCCAGCATAGCAGCATCAGGAACAGGAGATGTGGGGTTTGAGGGTGTTGGGGTGCCCGGGAATGGGAGCTCTCTCCAGGTATCACCCTGAGATACTGGATCATCACCCCGAGATGCTGGATCACCACCCCAGCTGGTGCCAGCACCCACCTGGCCCCATCCCCACCCTGGCTTACCTGTCTGCAAATTCCCTGGGGTCCTTCCTGAAGGCCTCACAGAGCTCCTCATCGGAGGGCTGGAGGTAGCGGGGCAGTGGCTGGGGTGGGTGCTGCAGGGCTGCCAGGCACAGCTTCCTCTCCAGCCCCTCGTGGGTGCAGCACTCGGCCGTGCCGGGGTGCGGAGGGAACGGCGACTCCGGGCTGCAGGACTTCACTGACAGCGCCGAGGACTGCGGGGGGACATGGCGTTATGGCCACCACCACCTCCTATCCCATCTCATCCCATCTCATC
>WBMV01006162.1:616-89033 GCA_013396655.1 Campylorhamphus procurvoides
GGGGTCGGGAACTGCAGCCCCCGGTGGGACGGGGCAGGCCCGGGGAAGGGCCTGCCCAGCTCGGAACTGCTGCCTGCCAGGGCCGCCCTTCCCCTGTTCCCGCCGTGCCAGCGGCCCTGCCGTCCCTCCCTCCTGGTGAACAGTGCAGCCCTGCCCCGCTCCCCTGCACAGGGGACAGCCCTCCCTGTGACACTGGGAACACTGGTGTGTGCAGGGGACACTGGTACAGTCTGGGGACACTGGTGCGGGCTGGGGACACTGGTACAGACTGGGGACCCTGGTGTGGGCTGGGGACATTGGTGTGTGCCGGGGACACTGGTAGAGTCTGGGGACACTGGTGTGGGCTGGAGGTCTAGGAAGGGGTCGCGGGTCCTGCGAATTCCAGCCGGGATTGCGAGATCAGACACGGCCCCCACAGCGCCCCCCGCAGCGCCTGCAGTTCTCGCCTTTGTCCGCCAGACGGCGCTGTGACTGCAGGTGGCGCCCCCCTGTGGACACGGCCGGTACTGCAGCCCCCGGGGCGCCCCGTGGGGACCGCCCGCACCCCCCTGGGGGTGTCACAGCCCCCCCATTGGTCACCCCGCACCTCCCTGGGGGTGTCAGAGCCCCCCCTCGGTCACCCCACACCCCCCTGGGGGTGTCACAGCCCCCCTCGGTCACCCCGCACCCCCTGGGGGTGTCACAGCCGCCCCTCGGTCACCCCACACCCCACACGGGCTTTGATACCGTGGTGGAACATTTTGTCTCGCTTGTGTAGTGCCCTTTTTGAACCTTTGCGAAGTTCCCTTATTTTCTCCCTTAAATTAATAAAGAAACCCCTTGGGAACAAGTCCATGGCTTATTCTTTTGATGCTGTCTCGAGGTATTAAAAGCCCCTATATATGTATGTATATATATATATATATATATACATGTTAAACTCCTGGCTGAGCTGTGAGCCCGCAGCTCCCGCCCCTCCACTCTTACACTCCAGAACCGAACCTGTGCACAGACATTTGGAGAACACCAGTGTACCCCCAAAATTCCCGGCCCTTTCCCTTCCATGCCCGCCCATCCCTGCAGGAGAGGCCCTGGGGGCAGCCGAGCTCCAGGACACGCCATGCTGCGGAAGCCTGGACTGCCCCGAGCCCAATCCCCGGAATGCTACGGGATCACACTGGGACCCGGGAGAGCTTCCTGAGAACTCCAGCGGGGATTGCAGGGACAAACCGCTTGTCCTGGGCCCCAAACACCCGCTCGGTCTCCGTTCCCAGCTCGGGAAGGGTCCCGGCTCAGCCTCACCCCGGGGCGCCTCTTTTGGAGCCCCCAGACCCCAAGACGGCTCGGTCTGTTCTCCCCCAGCCTGGCCTGGAGCCTCCAGCTGCTTTCACAGGCTGGAAACGGGGCATTCCCTGCTCCTCCAGCCCGGCATGTCCCCTGGACCAACCCCAGGATCCCCCAGCCCGGCACCCCCGCCCCATAGGGACCACCCACACCCCATGCAGGGGTTTCAGAGCCCCCCACTCAGTCACCCCCGAGGCCACCGCACCCTCCCTCAGGAGAGAACATCAGCCCCCTTCCCCCTCCCCGTGGTGCTCCTGCCGTGCCCCTTGGGGAGGAGAGCTGGAGGAGGCAGCTCAGGAAAGGACACCCTGGTCACACCGGATCAGTTTATGTTCCAGCTTTATTTTCTGTCAGAGAGGCCCTGCTGCTCCCCCGGCTGGCAGGGAGCCCCCCCCCGTGCCAGGTGGGGATGGTGATCCCACCCAGCCTGGCCCCAGGGCTGAGCTCCTTCCGAGGGAGGAGGTGGGAGGTGCTGGATGCCCCGGGCATCCCCAGGGCAGTGCAGAGCTGGAGCTGGAGCTGGAGCACCATGGATGGAGAAGGCCATGTGGCGAGGTCACCGCACAAGGAGCAGAGGGGAGTGACAGGGGCAGCCACTCCTCGTCCCCCTCCCCACAGTACAAAAATACCAGTGTGACTTTATTTGGCTTGTCAGTTTTGGGATATGTTCGCTTTACAGTCCATAGAAAGCTCTTCCCGAGGCGTGCTCTCCCCGTTACACTTCCGTGCCGTCGTGCAAATTGCTGTGGGCTTTGACTTCCAAGTTCACCTGCTTCACCTTCCTGCCCTTGCCCTGGCACACGCCGCCCTCCTCCCGCCGCGGGTGGACGTTCCTCACGGTGCAGCACCGGCTGCCCGCGGCCCTGGGGACACCCCTGGGCAGCTCCACTTTGGTGTTCAAGGGGTGCTCCTCGGGGGCCGCCCGGGCCGCCTCCCGCTTCCTCCGCATCCTGCGGCACCTCCCGGCGAGCAGGCACAGCCCGCACAGCACCAGCAGCAGCAGGGCGAGCGCGGCCAGGGCGCTGCCCAGCGAGGCGCCGCTCTGCGACAAGGAGGCTGCGAGGGCGCCCTCCTCCCTCTCCAGGAGCAGCGACTTCATGTTGGTGCCGTTCTTGAGCTGGTCGCCCTCGTTGTCGTAGACCAGGGAGTCGGGCAGGTCCCTGCGGCCGCGCCGCCCCCGGGCACTGAGGGAGCGCTGCACTCGCGGCCCCGCCGTGCCCTCCGGGCCGATCACATAAATCACCTGCAGGTACCACTGGTGTCCTGCCTCCACCTGTCCCAGGAGCACATGGGTGATGTTAGCAATGCTTTTTATAACAAGTGATCAGCAGCTGGTGTGTTTTGTGTCCTGTTCCTGACCGAGCAGCTCGGTGGGTTTCCCCGAACACCGAGTGAGGTGTTCAGCCTTTGCCAGCTCAGTAATTCATTCAGGGACATGATTTATATGGTTTTAAAGAGCTTTTTCCTGAGTGCTTTAGGGGAAAAGAAAAATCTTTAAATTACCAGAATAATAGGACAAGGGGGCACAGGCTTAAGCTCTCCTGGGGGAAATTTAGGTTGGACATTAGAAAGAAGTCCTTTACAGAGAGAGCAATCAGGCATTGGAATGGCCTGCCCAGACTGGTGGTAGATTCGTTGTCCCTGGAGGTTTTTACACTGAGATTGGAAATGTCACTCAGTGCCATGATCTAGTAAACAGAGTGGTGTTGGATCAAGGGTTGGACTTGATGATTCCAGAGGTCTTTTCCAACCCCATCGATTCTATGATTCATTTTGTGTGTCAGAGTTGCCTTCTGAAGGCCCAGAGCCTACAATTCAGAGCACTGGGGAGATCCTGGACAGAGAAGTCACTTGTGGGCTACCAGAAGTACATACCTTGTAGAGAGCATCCACCTTGAGAGTAAATCCATCAACTCCAGGCATGCTGCTCACTGAGTGGAACTCAGACAGTTCAGAAGCAAAGTGGGCATCAAAAGGCACATCATGGAAATATTTATCTGTCACCTCTGGCTGGTTTCGGTCCTGGAAAGCAGAGAGGTGTTATAATAAGAGGGCAGGCTCTCTGCCAGGGCACCACACACTCCTCATCCCTTCACAGTCAGGATGTGTCCCTCACCAGAGAAACTCCCAAAGAAGCAGAGCACTCACCAAGAGGAGGAATCTGTGCTTCAGGTACTTGTTGGGTTGGATGCAGCCATACTGGGGCCCCTCGTTATAGACAGTGCCCGTGGGGTCGAAGAAAGGCACGTAGCCATCCTTGCCTGTGCACAGGTAGACCTTCTCCAGCTGCAGCTTGTAAGCAGCATTGAGGTTCTGCTCTGGGTGCCAGAGCACACGGCCATACAGGATTTGCCCTGGGCAGAAAGGAGGACAGTGAGACAAACTGCTAGAGACAAATGCATGTTTGTGTCTTACAGGGCTGTAAAAATGCTCAAAATGTCATTTGGTGCTGTAAAAGAGGCAAAGCCAAGGCTGGGTTTGACCCTTTTCTCTCCAAGACACAGAAGCTGTGAAGGCAGAAACGATGGGCACGAGCAGAACAAGGAAGGGGGAATAACTCCTACCCTTGGAAAAAGCCCCTTTGTAATCCATTTCAGCCAGGGACATTTCGGCCTTGGTGGGGTCCATGAGAAACACCTTCTCATTGTTACAGAGCTGGAACTCCGTGTTCAGGGAGTAGACGACGGGGACGGGGCGGTTTGTCTGCTGGAAGGCGATGGGGATCAGAAACCTGGAGGTGGGACAAGGAAGGAAACCAACAAGAGGTGAGGTTTGGACACACGTGCACCCCAAGCCCAGCAATATTCCAACTCCTGAGCCAAAGAGGAGGTTCCAGCCCTCCCCTTCTCCCTTCCTGCTGCTGTTGTGGTGTCCCACACACCTGATGGGACCCCACAAACACCCCAGACTGTCCTGCTGCCACGGGGATGGGACCTCCTTACCTCTCTGGAGCGTGAGCTGTGCAGGGCAGGGGCTTGTCTCCAGGCTCTGCCCACGGCTGTGTGGGCTGGACAGTGCAGGGGATTAAGAAGATGGTGTACTCTCCAGAGTAGTCCTTCCTGGGAACAGACAGGAGACCCTGCAGTCACCAAACAGGGCTCTGAGCTGTTCACCCAGAGCAGCACCTCTCCCTCACCCCAGAAATGACCACCCAGCAGGTGCCTGAGGGACAAATGGGACCTGGGGTGTTTAATGTGACCCTCTAAAATACATGGTCACCTCTGGGACCTACCTACCCTGCTTCACTGCTGGAAAAATGCCTTTATAAGCAGCTGATTTTTGCCTCAGCAGAGGATTTCCAGCCCTGGCACACTCCAGCTCTGAGCCCCTGACCAAGGCTGGCTCCTGAGCATTCCACACTGTCCCTGTGGGTGCTGGGAGGGCACCAGGGAGAACTGTGGGAAGCTGCTGCAGGGGGCTGAACCCCCAGTCCTCACCTGTTGTAGGAGCTGGTTGCTCTCCAGAGCTGGTAGGGAGAGTCGAAGGTCTGAGCACTCCACAGGAGCTGCAGGTCAAATTCAATCCCTCCCAGGTGCTCCGGAGTCACCAAAGACGACCGGACATCGGGCAGGCTGTGGTGCTCCATGACAAAAAGCCCTGGAGGGGAGGACAGGGAGGTGACAGGTAAGGCAGGGCACAGAGGGGCTCCTGGTGGGCAGGGGGGCCTGGCAGGGTCGCTGCTCTCACCTCTGAACTTGGCCTGTGTCCTGAACTCGATGACGAGGCGGCCGTCGTCGCGGATGTAGATGCGGAGGATCTGCAGGCGGGCCGAGAGCACGCTGTCCGTCTGGATCCCTGCAGGGCACAGGCACTGGCAGCACACACAGCACGGCTCTGCCAGCCCCTGGAGCAGCTGGGACAGCTCCACAAGGCAGCACTTCATTTGGATCAGCCTCCCCCACTATCCATGTGCTATGTCTCCCCCAGGCATAAAGGAAGGAAGAATTCCCAGTTCTCCCCATCTGTGAGAGCTGGGGGAATGTGACTGCAGCTGCCACAGGAGAACTCTGAAAAGTGTCCAGGAAACCACTCCAAACATCCCACAGGACTCCAAGAAGAGAGAGCACTTTCCCTGCAGTGCCCATGAAGAGAAGGGCTGGCTAAGCTGGACTCTGCCTGAATGCCCTTTCCCTCACGGATCAGGACTCTGGTGTCAGTGCAGAAATTAAGGGAAGGGACAAAACCAGAAGGAGCCAATATTCCTGTAGCCTTTGGAATGCCTTGGGCTTACCTGTCCTCCAGAGAACAGTGTCATAGAAGAAGGAGAACTCCATCTCTGTGTGATGCTCCAGGGAAGCCCAGCCCCTCGGGGCAGTCACGTAGATGTAGGACACATAGAGGGGGACGTGGACTGTCAGGAAGGACTGAGCAGAGTCCCGTACCTGGCAGTAAAACCCAAAAAAAGGGGTTATGCACCTTCCAAATGGAGTCAGAGAATGTTCTTTACCTTTACTTTGGACAAACCTGTGTTCAAATCAGGGTCAGGGCTAAGGCTGGTTGGAGCTGTGGGTACAGTTTCACCTCTACATCCCCCAGTTTGCAGTGCTGTGAATTAAAAATCAGCAATTCTGCTGGCTCAGGCCTCCCCCAGCTCTCCAGTTATTATCTGCAGAGTGCAGCTGTACTCTGAAAGCCCCAGAGAGTTCAGGGAGACATTCCAGCCTGGCCCCACTGGGCAGCTGTTCAGGCCAAGTAGCTCCTCTGGATCTGTGCAAGTAATTGGAGCTATAAAGGGAAAGTTAACGAAGTATTCCAGGCTGGCAGGAATTAAAAGGGATTATGCTGGCCATAACATTCTGACTGGGAGTTTAATGCAAGAACCTAAGGATGACGAGATACTCACTGGAGTGGGACGTACATGGATAATCCAGCCATGAGAGGGCAGTGAGACACACTGAACAGTGGAAGCTACTAATTTAGAGAGCATTTTTGGCTTTTGCTCTGCCAGTCTGTTAATTAAGAAATGAGTTAGAAAACCCCATGACCCTGTTGTGTTGTGGATCACACACTGTGATGCCTCTGCTCTGTCCTTTGCTTATTTCCTTGGGTGAGAACATGGTCAAAATTGTAAAAGAATAAAGCCCTGATGAGAATGTTTTGTATTTCCAGTATGGCTTAATATTAAAAAAAGGTATTTTGCTGCTTTGAAGATTAAGAGAATAAAACCTAAGTTAAATAAGGAAAATGAATGAATTAAATGCACAGAGCACTTTTGTTTCCCAGGTGAAAGGTGGGGAAAAGCCACAGTGCAGTTGTAAAGAGCACAAAACCTAGGAGGTGAGAAGATGTGGGCCATGTGGGCCAGCTCTGGATGTGGCTCTCACCTGGAAGTCAGCAGTGACAGAGCCCCCACAGACATCAATCAGTTCAGTCATGTCATAGAATGCATCAAAGGTCCAAATGCAGCTCTTGAGGTTGAGGTGCTGGTAGAGCTGGATGGTCTTGGGCTCCCTCACCGTGGGGTCCAGCTGGTAGGGGCGGTCATAGCCCGGGCCCAGGACGAGGCTGTCGTGGGTCACTTCATCCAGGAACCCTGCCTCTGGCATGGGGAGACACCAGCACTCTGAGCCCTCTGCATTTTAAAGAGCATGAGGTCTCAGCTGCACCCTCCCCAGGATTCATCTTGACATCTTGAATCCATGGATCTCATTCCCTGGAGTGTCAGACACACAACCTGCCTGGGTTTTTTTCAGCAGTGAATGTATTTTGCTGCTTCTTGTTGCCTCATGTCCTATCACCTCAGTGACTCAGACACAGCAATCCAACCCTGCAGCTCCCTCTCCAACCACGTGGATATCACAGCAGAGATTTGAAAAGCAGAAAATCACAATCTCCTCAAAAAGAGGAATGTTTAAACATTCCTGTGCATGGAATCATCTCCAACGGGGCAGCTCTGGTGGCTGCTCTTAGTACAAGAAGATTAATTATTATTTACATCATGTCAAGAGAGCCCAGAGGAAGACAAAGCTGCCTTCTCTGCACTCTTTCTTGGTTCCCACATTCAGGAAGCAAAGCTCAAGGTTACCTGAGATGCCTCTGAGGTCTCTGACAGTGACCAGGTTGGAGCAGACGTGCTGGTGCCTGTAGATGGACTCAGAGAGGAGGAAATGCAGGTTGTGCAGGGGCAGGGTAGAGATGAGGGGCAGCATCCCATCCTGGTGGGGGATCTGCACCGAGATGTGGATCCTGGAACAAGCAGCACATGAGACAGCAGAAGACAGCAGCCCTGGCAGGCTTGGGAGCCTCATGCATCCCTCCTGGGCCCCACAGCAGCACAGCCCAGCCCAGCCCAGCCCAGCCCAGCCCAGCCAGCGTAGCATGAGGTTTTAGTCTCAGCTGGATTTCCCCAGCTACACAACTGCTCCCAGTTCCTGAGGGGAAGGGGGAGCAGGAGCACTACCCTGAGCACCCCACGCTGCATGGAGGGAGGTGGTTTCACACCCATGTTCTCCTCATAACCCCAGGAATCTCTGTGACCCTGGTGGAGGGCTGCACTCCCCACTTCCCCAGGCTCATACCTGTTGGGATGCTCCTTGTGCTTGACATCCAGGTACTTGAGTGTGGCAATGAAGGACTGTGCCTGGAAGCCTCTGGCTGTCCCTGCAACCACAGGGGTGTGACAAATGGCACTGTCTGTGCCTATGGTCACCACGTTGCTCCTCAGGGGAGTCCCTGCGTGGCCAGCCTTGTCCACAGCCTTGGCCACACAGCGTACGTGGAAGCGCCGGCTGAAGTAAATGCTGTCCAGCACCTGGGGGAATGAGGAGGCAGAAACAAGTGGTGCTTTCTGCAGGCTTTAAAAAGACATAAAAAAATAAAATCCCCAAGGAAGCACCACGCCAAGTCCCAGGAAATGTTTAGTGTTTTAAGCTCTGTGCTCCTGCAGCTCCACCGTGCTGGTACCTTGTGGTTGACGCTCGTGAAGGGGGTGCTGTCAGTGATGGTCTCGAAAGGTGACCTGGCCCCGTTGCCATCCGTGGGAGCTGCCACCTCCCAGCTGAAGTGGATGGAGGACTGGTTGATGCCAGCCTCCCTGCAGCGCTCCCTCATCACAGAGTGCCTGGGGAAGTGAGGGTCACAGGGCGTGACACAGACCAGGGGGTAGCCCGGGGAAGGGGATTTCTTGGCACCGTCCCTTGTCACTTCTTCCACCCGGTCGTAGTCAGCCAGGGTGACAACCTGCAGGGGTGCAAAGCTGGATGCAGCACTCACCTGGGGCTGAGGGAAAAAAGCCATCCTTCCCCCAGCCCAGTCACTGCAGATCTCAGTTTTATCTCGTTTCAGTCTGTACTTGAAGGGCACTAAATCACATCGGCTGCAATGAGAGACTCACCAGGGGAGGTGCTGGGAGAATCAGGCTCCCCGTTGCCTCCTGGTCCAGAATGGTCACTGTTGCAGTGCTGGTGTCTCCCAGAACTGCTTCCACTGGGTCATCTGGGCCCAGCACCAGGGAAAAGGACTCGTGCCATTCCCGGTCTTCATTGGACATGATCTCCACCTTAAACACGATGTGGGTCACACCTGGGCCAGGGAATGCAAGAAAAACAGAGAGAATTCAATTCATCATCACAGATTGAAGTTCTTGTGAAAACCCTGCAGAGCTGCTGCTCCAGGCTGTGACCACGGAGACATTCATGATAAAATACACATTATAAATTTTATTGCCACTCATTGCTGCTGGCAATTTAGCCCTGGCCCCACAGGAGTCTGCTCTAGACATAAAACTCCAGCTATGACAACTGATCCAATCGATCGAGTGATAGATTTACTAGCAGATGCCACCTGAGGATTAATAATGGCTGTCTTGCAGCTGTCTGGACTGAAAATCTAGGATGCAAAGCACACTCCCACCCCTGCTCTCTCTCACACCAGTGTGCAGAGCTGTTTGGTGAAGGCTTCTTGGTCCAGCAACACGGTCTGAGCTGTTCCACTGGATTAGTGAGTCTTACAACCTCTGAGGATGACTCTTGCCTGCCAGGTGCCAGTGCTTCCTCCTCTGCTCTGATCACCCTCTGTTTAACACACCAGCTTTTTTTGTTATAACAAAATCACAGCAGCCAGAAGAGGAGGCAGAACAGGGAACATCTGATGTGAGGAAAGGGGAAAAATCTTGCACACACTGAAGAGCTGGACAGGCCATTCTTCCCACAAAGACTGTGCTGAGCCCAAGAGCAAACCCCGAATCAAATCTAACCCCCAAAATCCAAGGGTACATCCTGCCTTCTTCCACTCACTGGGAGCAGTTTGACTGTGTTGTAAACCTCATGCAGCAAGGGGCTTTTTCCAAACCTCTGATGTGTACAAAGTGTCCCTGGTGCCCCCCTCACCTCTAACCCTCCCTCCAAGGCCCCTTTACCTGGGCTGAACTTGAGCACCCGACTCTTGGGGTAGTAATCCACGCCGGCCTGGGCGGAGCCGTCGCGGGTGCTGCAGCGCACCTTGGAGGTCCTGTTGTGGTCCCCCCTGCGGACCACCCTGACGCTGAGCACAGCAACCCCCTCGGGGCCCGGTGGCTCCCGCACCTGGTACGCCGCCTCCTCGAACTCGATGGTGGGGGCTGAAGGGAGAGCAGTGGAGACAAAGCCCCAGGTTGGCACACCTGGCTGACTCCAGGTGGGGGACACTCAGCACCTGCGGTGAGAGAAGCTCAGCTCCTTTTAGACTCATCTAAACACCTTCAGAGCGAGGGGGTCCTCAAAGCAAGGGGTTGGGTGAGAATGAGGGTAAAATCCAACAAGTGGATTGGGCTAATGATTCTCCCAGCCCTGCCTCCCCCTGAACCACAGACCCTCAGATCCATGGTGGTCACACCCCCCTTTTCCACACAGATCTCTCCAGGCTGTGATGCTGTAGAGGGGAAGCACAGCAACTCCCCATGGAACGGCAGGGGAATGGGAAACAGGATAAACGGGGGGTTCAAGGACTGTTATTGACCCCTCCCTTCAGGCCAGCCCAGTGCACACCAGTGACCTGCACACAGAGCTGTGACTGGCACTGAAGGCATCTCTGTATATTAAACTGAACCCAAAATTGCTGCTGGGACTGTGCTGACTCCCTCAGAAGCACAACAACATCCTTGCTGAGCATCCTCACTTACCATCCTCATCATTGGTGACAGTTATGGTTGTCATGTCCATCTTCCCAATCCTAGCTCCACTCCAATGGTTCCCAAGCGGGCTACCAAGATAGACCTGGAATTGCTCTTCTGGTTCAAAGGCAGAGTCATCACTGATGAAAACACTGCAGTTCTTCACCTAAAGCCAAGTAAAGAGGAGAAAACAGCAAACACTGATAAAGCTGATGAAGCCACGAAGGGCCAGGATTTACTTCCCTATCCAGGGTTTCATGTCTGAGTGCTGTCCAACCTGGAAGAAGCACTTTTATTTTTAGGGCTGCTGCTTCAGTGTGGACAAATCACACTGCCACATGATGAGACAGAGCAGCAAAGGCCTCTCTTCCCACAAACCCACAGCTCTTTGCTACAACAATCCCGAGTCCTCCTGACACACAGGATTTGCATCTCATGATTGAACCAGTTTAATCATGAAGCAATAACCTCTTCATAGTCAGGTCATACTGCCAGGACAAGAACTTGTGTCAGCTATGAAGCCAGTTTGGCCAGCCTCTGTCAGCTCCTTCTGACAAGGCAGGGTCAAGGAGATCTGAGCCTCTCCAAGCCATGTTTTCTCATGGCCCCAGGTTCAGCTCACCTTCTCCCCTTTCAAGAAGGTGATGCGGGACTCCTCTGCGTTCCTCCTCTCCATGAAGTCCTCCATGACCTGTGCTGTCTGGCTCCGGGTGTAGCACCTGACAGAGGACTCATAGCTCAGGTCCCCGGTGCGGAATATGGGGATGTGCAGAGCGCTCTCCTTCTCCTTCACCGTGTAGGTGTCCTTGAGGAACTGCATGCTGGGCACTGCAGGGGGTCATAAAAAGAGACAAGCAGTGCTGAAGCTCCACAGAGAGCCAAGAGGCTGGGACTGGGAGCTGCCAGGGGTCACTTACCATCTTGGAGGATGTCATTGATGGCCACGATGGCTTGGAATGGCTTTGCCAGCTCGGCTCCGTGGGGTGAGCTGAGGTAAACAACAAAGGTCTCCAGCCCTTCTATCACCGGGTACTGAGCGTCGTCCAGGATTGTCAGGGGGCAGAACTGGGGGGAAGGCAGAAGTCCTGCTCTTAGATTTCAAAGATTTCATCCTTCCCAGAACTCGGGGGTCTAATGGAAAGCCTTTATGTCAGGCATACCATGGCAGATAAGCACAGAAACACTGGAGATGTGTCACCAGAGTGAGCAGACTCATCAGGAGTCCAAGTGGCTCCTCACCTCCTCAGTCTTGCCTGGCCTGAACTCTATTTTCCTGGAGCTGGGGACATAATCGACCCCCGGGCTGGCAGATGGAGGATCTGATGTCCGAGTGGCACACCACACCGAGGTGGGGCTTGAGAGATCAGGTCCCTGGCGCAGGACTGGAATCTTAATGTTCCCTGCATCCCCAGTTGCATACAAGAGAGAACCAGGTGAGAAAGCAGCCAGGTACACACCACAACCCACTCCTTTCCCTTCAGCAACCCCTTCTCCTGTCACCAGACTTCCCCATGGGGGCAGAGGGATCACAGAGCCCCTGTGCACCCCTTGGACAGCTCTGCTCCTGGGGGAGCTGCCCCTGCTCCTCACCTGCAGCCTCGCTGACGGTGAAGGTGGCATTTCCCAGGGACACAGTGGAGGCATCGTTGGGGCCAGTGATGACGACGGTGGCCGAAGCCCGGCTGCCCACGCGGGCGTTGTCCGAGGCGTCGGCCAGAACGATCTCGAACTCCTCTTCCTCTTCATACTCACTGTCATCAATCAGCATGATGTCACAGCTCGCCAGGGTGACACCTGGCCCGAAAACGATCCGGTTCTCATCCGCCATCCCCCGGGACTTGAAGTCAGAGCCAGATTCCAGCATATACAGGCTGCTCCCCATGGCGGATTTGGGGACGGTGTAGCAGATGGCGGACACGGTGCTGCTGGTATCCCCTGGGAAGCAACAGAAAAGCCCCATAATTCGATGGAAATGCTTTTACTCTGTTTGGTGGAGGCCTCTGCCCCTCTGCCACTGTCCTTCCTGTGGGGCTCCCTCCTGGCTCGACTCACCTTTCCTTTCCACAGGAGCTGAGAGGAACCCAGCGCTCTCGCTGACGTGGAAGGTCCTCCTGTCGAACTGCAGGGTGGGCTCGTCCTCAGGGTCGGTGATGGTGACAGTGGCCCGGGTGACATTCCCCAGTAGAGCGTAGGCAGGCATGCTGAGCTCCACGGAAAAGCTCTCCGTGCCCTCAAAGACGCCGTCGTCGTTGATGCCGATGGTGCAGCCCTTGGTGTCCTCCCGCTCCTCGAACTGCACCTGGAAGGCAGGAAGCCAGCTGCTCTCCTTGGACTGGGGACTGGAACTCCCTGGGTGCTTTCATCACTTCTCATCAGCTCCTTCCTCCAGGCCTGACAGCGGGTGTGGTCAGGCTGTCCCTCTCCTGGTGTCCCCAGCCTACCTGCCCCGCGTACTCCACGTAGTCCTGCTGTCCCGGCTGTGATCCAGAGCTGGCAGTGGCTGTCCCCTGCTCCGTGTGGCACAGGACAATGGCGTACTGGTTGAGGTTCCCCACCCGCCTCACGGTGACGCTCACGGAGCCAGAGCTCTCCCTCACCTTGTAGCTGGAAAGGGGTCAAGCAGATACAAGTCACAGGCTGGGGAGCAAGCCCTGTGTGTTTGTTTGTGTGATACTGAGCAGGATACTGCCACGGACTCAGCAGGAGTGTGGCATTCATGGAAATCTAAGGGACACCAAAAACCAGGGAGTTGGGCAGAGGGCAGTTGCTCCATGGTTTAGCCTGGCAGGCCCCTCTCTCAGGGACAGAATTTCATTCTGTAGGGCCCAAGCACACTTACCTGGTGTGTGTAAAGCTGAGGAGAGACCACTGGATGTGGAAGACGTTGCCACTGACCACGTTGGGTTTGCTGTCCTTCACTAGGAACTGAAAGCTGTCCGTGGTCTCCTGAGCCTTCTCCTCGTGCATCACGTAGCGAATGAGGCCCTGGTTCACATCCTCTGCCAGGAGGAGACATCCAGTGAGCCAACAGAGAAATCCACTGTCAGTTTTACAGGCACTGCAGGGGTTGGGGTCTCCACAGTTCCCCTTCCTGATGGAGGGCCCCTCAGCCCTGCAAGGGTGATCTTTGCACACACTGCTGACTCTGCAGTGTTGGCTGCACATCTACCAGCCCTTGTCATGATCTACAACTCCTCTTTACTGTCACAAGTCAAATCTCCAGCTCTAATAAGTCTGGAGAACCTGGGTGTGCTACAGGACACAGGATGGCATCTATTAAGAAATTACAGGACTTCTGCAACTGAGAGCAAAGTCCAAGGCTTATTTTCTACCCACTCTGGAGATTTGCCCCTTGTCTTCTCCCCTCCCACCTTTTTTTTAACTTATCTTAAGAAACTGAAGGAAAAAAGCAGCAGGACACAGCCCAGCTCCATACCCTGTGTAAAGGTGGTCACAGCTGTCCCTGGTTTCAGCTTGTTCTCCACATGACCATTTCTGGGACCAGTTGTTATCTCGTAGATCAGCTCTTTGTCATCTGTGTCGGGATCTGTCGTCAGTAATTCCTTCTTAGTGATGAGGTTGGCTGCCTGGATTAAAGCCAAACCAATGGAGTAAAACTCTGTGCAAGTCTGATTGACTGTTCACACAAAAAGCCCAGCCATCCCTCTGTCAAACAGCTCCCCACGAGGGAAAATCTAGGGCTGTGAAGGCACAAAGCAGCCTTGAACAGACAGACACTATGCAAAGTGTTTTGACAGTGCAGGAGGGATTCAAATTCTGCCTCATGTGGGGTTTGTTTAATTAAAACACCCAATGTGGCTCAAAGGAAAGCAAATTCAGAAGCAGCTGCCCAGCTCTATCTGAAGAGGCTAAAAGTCAGGGCCAGTCTTTTGGTTTCAAATGCCCTCACATGGATCTGACTCAGTTCCACCACATTTTGCTTTCCCTTCAAAAAGAAAATGCCTTTAGCAGCAGGAGAAAGAGAGAGAATTGAACTGCCCAAGGCTGCAGGAGTGCTTTTCCTTAAGTCAGGAAGTTGAGCAGAGAGAGCCACTTCTTAACAGAATTTCTTACTGTGGTGTCTTCCAGTCTTTTCTCTGAGGAAGCACCAAAGGGTTTCTTTGCAGTTAATGCTGGGTCCTCAAAAACAAGCCAAGAGAGGGGGTTTTGTTTGGACTTCAGTGGAATAAAGGCATTTCACAGCAAGAAATCCCTACACAACATCCTTGGAAAGCCATGTATCTCTGCCATGGCTGCTGCAGACCACCACCAAGACTTCTCCACCATCAGCAAAGCTGAAAACACACCCTGGGGTAGAAGGATTTTCTCTGAATGCTGAAGGATCAGGATGTTTTTCTCCAAAGCTCCTTCCCCTGAAACAGCCTGAGAAACAACCCAAGCAGAGCCCAGGCAGGCTCAGGGCTCACCTTGCCATCCATGTGCTCCAGCCACTGCAAACCCAGGTTGGTGACCACCCTGGGTGTCCCATCATCCACGGGGAGAATGGCCACCTGGAAGAGCTGCGGTGCTGCTGTCACGACCTGGCAGGAGTTCAGAGAGATGGATGCTACTTTGGGAGTCAGAGCCTCACCCATCATCCAGGGGATCCCCCACTAGCTCTGCCAGGATCGAGGTGTCCTTCTTGCCTCTCACCTTCTTGCCGCCGTCCTCCACGAGGAAGAAGGGGTTGGTGCCGTCGGACACGGTGAAGGTGAAGCTGTCCCTGAGGGAGTTGCTGCCGTCGTGGCTGTAGGTGACACGGCTCTGGTAGATGTCCCCCATGGTGAAGGTGGTGGGGCGGTGCTGGCGCTGCCCGGGGCTGCTGCTGAGCTCGAGGAGGCCGTGCCGGGGTGGCTGCACCACTGTGAACGTGACTGACTCCACCTGCACACAGGGGCAAAGCTCAGGGCACGGCCTGCAGAGGGACCCTCAGCCCAGAATGGTCCCCCAGCACGGTGTTTCCAACTCGTTCCCCCCATCCCCTTCCCAAGGTGGCTCCACAGAGAACATCACACCTGGTTTGGCTGCTGTGAGACAGCTCCCAGCCCCCTGACAGCTCTGTGGGCACAGGAGCAGCCTCCCCATCCTGCAGCCATGCCAGGCAAGGTGTCCCCTGACACGTCCCACCGGGGAGGAGGCAGCAAAAACCCGTGGGGTAGGATTTTGGCTCAGGGCAGTAAGAGGCAGCCAGGAGCTCTCTTGCTGCAGGGAAGTGGCAGTGAGTTAGAGCCAATCCTCCAGCCAGACTCAGGAGTGGAAGAGGGAATGTCATTTTCATCCATGCTAGGCATAAACTCAGTGCCAAGACCAGGTCTAAGTGTTTAAGAAGCAGCCCATTTTGCTGACAGCCCAGAGGGACAGCAGAAGAGGGAGGGAGGAGGCAAGGGGGAGTGCTGCCTTACCTCTGTGTCAGCATCTGTTGCTTTAAGCTCAAACTCGGTGATGGTTCTTCTCACCCCTTCCTGAACTGTCATCCCGAGGCTCTGCACTATGGGCAAGGAGTCATCCACGGGGTTTATGGTGATGTCAAATGTCTGGCTCACCTGGAACAGAAGGAAAAGCCCCCTGTGATGAATTCAGCCTTTCAAGAGTGCAACCCTGTTGTAAGACCACAGTGATCCCCAGGGTGGGTCACTTCATTTCAGCCTTGTCTGGTGACTAAATCTGAGCTTCTGAGCCCACATCATGTGAACACGACCTTTTCCATCCCTCCCCACTAATTAATTCTCCCTCTTTCTGTGGCATTTATGGGCATCCACTTTCTCTCATTCTGCTTTGCCTCCCTCCCTCTCTGTGCAGCAATGATTTTCCTCCTTCAGAAAGTAGGAAGGACACATTTCCCAAGGGTCTGACTGTCGTCACTGTGCCATCAGCACACTGGATCAAAGCTGAGCTCCAGGAGAAACTGGCAAGCAAGGGAAAACCAGACACCCGGATCTTGGTAAACCAGTCTCCTGGGGCAGGTGTCCTGTTCCCTGCACAGGGCTGGCTCCTCTGCCTGTGGGATGGAATTCTCACAGCAGGAGAAGCAAGAGCAGCCACCTTTGCCCACGACGACCTCTGATTTGGGCAAAAGCCACGCTGGGACTCACCTCGTTCATCCCATCAGACACAGAAAAGGTGAAAGAATCCATGTGCTCTTCCATGTCACTGGTGTGGACGTACTGGATGCTGCCAGAGGCCAAGTCTGCCTGGCTGAAGGAGTTAATTCTCGTCCCTAGGAAAGGAAAAATGGGGAAAAATGTGTGAGAGAAAGAACTAGAAAGGAAAAAACTACAGGAAGATGGACATATCCCATGAACCTCAGCTGAGCCAGAGGTTTAGCTGGCACAGAGCCTCCTAAAAACTCCTGCTGCAAAATTAAGTCCAGGCTTCTTCCCAGTCTTATGAAGGCACCTCACACTGTCAGGACACCCTGTTGGGGATGGGCTCTGGGGGCTGAGGGGAAGAGAACCTGGGAGGAAAATGGTGCATGAAACACTTGGCTTGTCTCTGCTGGGCAGGGCTAACCCAACCATGGCATCACTGGGTAGCAGCTAAAGGTCTCCTGACCTCCCACCAGTTTTCCAAAATGCCTTCCAAGCCTCTGCTCTCTCTGCCCTTCCCTGCAGCCCCTGCATTTAGACCAGACTATTTTCAACAGTGATTTATAGTGACATCTTTACAGGTCATTAGGTGTGACACAGCCACAAAAAGGGACCTGACAAGCATTTTAAAAAGCACTTGAGCTTTTTAACTCTCGCTGCTGCATTTGGCAGTTTTACTGCTGTTAACAACAAACACCCTGACAAAAAGTTTGCCACCAATATATCACCTGAAATGGCTCCTGACAAGTATTGGCCACACTACAAAAGACACCAGGATCTGGTGTAAATAAGCCAAAAGGGAATGATCAGCCAAGATTTCCTGAGCTCATTAGCTTTAAAGGTTTGGGTCCCCTTTTGAACACTCCAGTACTCTCTCCTGAGGTGTAGGTCATTTAAATCATGAAACAATTCCTTTCCAGTCTGTGACTCCATGTCTTTCTTAGTCCATCACAGACAGGGAAAAGCACAGAAATCAGAATCACTGCATTTTAAATAACAGAAGGAATAAAATCCTTAACCCAGGTCTCCAAAGTACAAGATTCACTGTTTAGTTTGCAATTCAGACAAAAATATTGCAAGTTTTTAATTTACTCTCAGCAGGGGGTTTGCTTATTATAACTTTCATTCATTATTCCTGCCCTTTCAACATGAGAGGATGAGGCAAATCACACCCTAAATCTCAGCTGCACAGGGACTGTCTGCATCTTGAAAACACACACAGCAGATACTTCCACTTTAATCTCATGTTAATGAGAAATCTAATGCTAAGAAGAAATATTATCTTAGATGAGTATAATTAAATCTGAAGAGCATCCTGTATGACAGCAGAGATTTAGATGAATTCATCAGAGAGGGGCAGCACACTCACACTGTCAGCAGGCACAGAAGGCAGCTCTAAAATTCATATCACATTTGCAGGAGTTCCACAGGACTGACCAACCCCCTCCCTGAAGGACCAGAA
This sequence comes from Campylorhamphus procurvoides, assembly GCA_013396655.1. NCBI lineage: Eukaryota > Metazoa > Chordata > Aves > Passeriformes > Dendrocolaptidae > Campylorhamphus > Campylorhamphus procurvoides. The sequence continues at coordinate 18,576 of WBMV01006162.1, forward strand.
TTCATTATCCAACATATCCACCATCACAGCCCAATGGAGTTTCCTTTTAAACTAACTCAGTGGATAATTCCTCCCTCTGAGGCACAGCTAAGGAAAGAGGCTGGTTTTTAGGGATCAAGGCACATACTGGCCAAGAAGGGGACAGAAAGCAAGTTGTCTGTTCCCCACTGTGGGCTCTGTTTCCATGAATTCTCTGGGGCACAGTGCTATTCACAGCAAAGGCTGAAGGGTTTCCTGTCTTGCAGGAGCAGCAGTAAGGGCATAAATTGTCCCAGAGGCTGAATAAATGCTCACCTGTGATTCTCAGGCTGCCTTGCCTTCACTCACCTTCTTCTCCAGCTCTCTGGGCTAACAACCATTTGATTCCCAACAGGAAACACAACTCTGTGCTGCAGCCTCCAAGCACGTTTTCCCTGCAGTGAATCTTTAGGGATCCAAGGGAGTGAAAGCAACCCTTCCCTGCTCACCTGGGGAGGCCACGTGCTCCAGGTGGCCCAGCTGTGGCTGCTGGGTGACCTTGTACTGGAGCTGGGTGGGCTCACTGTCCTGGTCAGTGGCCGAGAGCTGCAGGGTCGTGATGGCCTTGGCTGAGTTCTCGTCCAACACCAGCCCTTTGTTGGTGAGGATGGAGGGGGGAAATCTGTCCTCTGCAAGGGTTAAGTACAAAGCTGAGTTAGGGGACTGTCACCCTTCTTCCCTTGGGGTTATTCACAATCAATTCACTCAAGCAAAAGACAACACACACACACAAACGTTTTGGCCATTCCAAAACAGGAGATTTGGGGTCTGGCATTGCTGAGGGGATGGAAACATTAGAATGTCTTAAAGACAATTTAAACTCCATGGAGGTATTAAGGGGAATTTTTCTACTTTTTCAGTGAGTTTGTCAGAAGCCAAAGAACTAATCCTTACACCCACAAACTCTCCCCACACCTCTCACTTCACCTCTTCACTCTCAATTCACCTCTGAATTGACAGTGCATCAAAACTCCACCTCAAGAACTACACCTTCACTTACAATACATGTGGGGTGGGAACTTGTGAAAGCCTGGGCTCTCCAGTAAAGGAAACACAGCTCCAGCACTCTCTTTTACCTGATACATGGATGTGAAAAACCTGGTCCAACAGTTTGTTGCCATCTGCATCGATCACATCAAAGGTGAAGGGGAAGTTTCCACCGGGATCCCCTTTCTTGTGGCTGTAAACCACTTGCCCTGGAGAGAGGGACAGGAGAAAAGAGGTGCTTTATTCCAGGCTGCATCATTTAATTTGTAATTTGGAAGCTGAGGGACTTGGGGCTTGACAGAGCTCCTGGATTTGGGGTTCATTACTTTCTTTATTCTTTTTCTTCTGCCGAGAGAGACTTTTTAACATTTGCTTAACGATACATTTCTCTGCTCTGATATAACAACCTTAACGTAATTCTTTCCCTCTCCCTTCCCTGCTTCAGGTCATCCTCCCCCTCTCATAAGGATCACAGAATCATGGGATATCTCAAGCTGAAAGGGGTCCATAAAGGTCCAGCTCTCTGCTCCTTGCAGGGCTACCCAAACCAGCCACATACACTTGCACTGATTATCCAAAATCCAGCCCTCTCACCTTTGTTTATGTCAGCCTGGGTGAAGCTTTTGACAGGTCCTTTGGCAGAGAGCTGGACTGGGCTATCAGTTTGGGTCAGCTGCAGGTGGCCCCTGCTGGGATCCCTCCTCAGGACAAACCTAAGTGTGGAGGCTGCTGAAGAACCTGCTGCTGCTTTCAGGTGCTGAGCTGTGAGTGGAGCTGCAGAGCCTGCCCCAAGGAGAGAAGTCCACAATCAGCTTCAGCAGAGTGACTGGTGACCACCCAGCCCCACCAGTCAATGCCATTCTGCTCGTACCAGCTGGGAGCTGCAGGTCCCTGTTGACAGCTAATGTGGGTGGCTGTTTTTTGGGCAGCTCCATGGAGAACTCCAGCCTCCCTGCCTGTGTGTAGAGCCCATCCGTGATGGAGAAGCCAAACTCATCTGTCTGTGCTGTTGCCCCACCCCGAGTATACACGATCAGCTGGTCCAGGATGTCCTGGTAGGTGAAGGAGGAGCCCTTGGACAGCACATGGCCACGCTCTGGGGGTTCTGCAGGGCTCTGTCTCCTGCGGAGCTCACCTGGCAAACAACACATGGGGCAAAGTGATGGGGACAAGACAGCCTGCTGGGGACACCAGGGTTGAATTGGGCTGGTCCAAATGTGCTTTACCCAACACGCCAGGCTCCTCTCCCACCCTGGGAGCTGTCACACACACATGGGTATGAAGACACAGACACTGGCACAAGAGGACTCCTCCTCCCTCACCCCCTCAGCCTGCCAGGACTCACCATGCTCAGGGCTTTTGCTGACCACGATGAGCAGCTCACTGCTGTGGGTGTCCAGGTCCTGCAGGCTGAGGGAGGTGTTGGTCACCACCACCCCAGAGCCCCCCTGCACTCGCACAGGCTCCAGCACCATCCTGGGGGGCTCATCGTTCTGCCTCTGCACAAAGGCACATGGTCAGGAAAGGGAAAGGAACACAGGGAAAAGACCCCCTTGAATGGAATACAAGCTCCCAAATGACAGTACTGGTGCTGACAGCACCACGCTCTCCAAATCTAGCCAGCATCATGGGTGCTTCCAGGAGGGAGGAGACACCGGGGTAAGTAATAAGCCCTGGGGAAGAGGCTGCAATGCACAACTTTCCTCAGGCATCACAGGCAAATTATATGCCTGTAGCAGCAGAAGAAAGCTCCCTTTAATCTCCTTCCAGCATATTACAAAGGCAAAAGCAGAGCTGGCACCTCAAAAGTGTGTGTGTGAAAGGAGAGGGCTGTGAGCACGGGCATACCTGGATGGTGATGTTGATGCTCTGCACCTCAGACTGGCTGAAGCCATCGCTCACATAGAAGCTGAAAACATCACTCGTGGGCTCAATGCTTTCATGGACGCTCTGGAAGTAGTAAATGCTGTTCTCCAGAACATCTTGAAGGGAAAAGGATGCATCTGTGGTCCCAGCAGACTCACCCTGCGGGCCAAAACTCTCACCTGCAAACCAAAACAGCACGAGAGAAAGGGTGTTCAAGTCACTGATTAACTAAACATAAAAGCAGCAGGATTAGGAGAAGAATGGCACATTGTGAAGGCTGCAGAAGGGTGGATTTCCACATCTTTGAGGAAAGCAAACTCCTGCATTACAGTGGGCACTGGGGAAGCTGCAGTTGCAGGTGTAGCACAAGTGATCCCGTCCATGGGATATGATAGATATGATCCTGTCAGGACCACAAAGCAGCCAGGAGGGAGAGGAGAGAGCCAGGCAGTTCACCTGTCTTGGTGTTTTGGATGTAGCCATACATGGGCAGAGTGACAACCGTGACCCTCAGGTCCTCCTTGGCAGCAGTATCATAATCAGCAGTCAAGTGGTGATGAGACAGCAGTGGGATCCTGCCCCCCTCATCCACCTGGGGAGCAAGAGCAGACAACACAAATCCTCACTGAGCAAGGCTGCCTCGTGGAAGAGGCTTGTCCAGGTTCTGGAGCGCCATCCCATCCTCCCCTGGATCTGTCAGGCAGGAAATAATTTGGGAGGTGAGATGGGATGGGGAGAACAAAGCCTGCCTGGCCCCCAAGAGGAGCCTGTCAGGGCTTTATCAGGGCAGGAAGGGAATTGGCAGAGTCACTCTGACCTCTTGGGAGGCAAGACCTGCATTTCTGGCTGAGGAGAGCCTTTTGAAGGCAAGGGAGGGAGAATGCAAAGCTGGAAAGGAGGGGGGCAGCTTCAAAAGGCTTTGATAAGGAGTGTGAAATGCTGTGTGTCAGTCCAAAGCAGCAGGTGTTTGCAGACTTTACACACAAGCTGGTGAAATAAGGGAGGAAATATTGGACAGGGATAAGTCAGACTTGTTCCACTGATGTCAGCAGGACACCCTAGGGAGAGCCAGCTCCTGACTAGGCATAAGCAGAGGAGGTTCAGGGATGCAGGTGAACTGCCAGTCTCCTCTGGCCTCCAGGTGATTTGTTAACCCCTTGCACCCACAGCATGGCACATGCAACACCCTGTTTTCTCAGGGGTTTCCTCTCAGTCCATGAACACTGTCCAGCTGCTCCCTTTTAAGCCATTTCCCTCCCTGTTCCCAGTGCCCTGGGCAGCCACTTACAGTGATGTGGTCAGCAAAAGCCATGAGTGCTGGCAGGGTGTGGGCAGGGGTGATGGTGATGGTGAACATCTGCCTGTCCAGCCGGTTGCTGTCACCATCAAGGACAGCAAAGTGGAAGATGTCTGTAACAGGCTGATTGCTGGTCTCAAACGTGGTGGAGTAGCTGGGGAGTCAAACATAGCCTGGGTCAGGGAGTCCCACTGACAGTCAGGGAAATATCCCCTTCCCTGCAGTCAGAGGTGAGCAAACACCTCTTGGAAGAGAGGTGGAATCTCAGTTCCCAACCCTCCCTCATGTGCATTCCCTGAATTCTTTTAAATCACTGGTTTAGGTGTTGCCTACCTAAAGTGTCACCATGACATCACAGACACAGAAAAAAATCCCCATAATTTGAAGCTACACCAACTACTGGCATTTCAGACACCCAGAAATACCTAATTCTGCACACAGGAAATGCTCTTATCCATAATCCCAGAGCATACAAGAGCCAAGAAAGGAAAAAATGTCTTTGAAACATCTCACTAACAAAACACAGTCCAGAGATCCCTGGGCAAAGCCCCCTGAGCTTTTAACTGGCATGGCTTGAAGGAGAATATCAGTCTTTGCTACCTGATCCTCTGGCTGTTGATGTCTTCCATGGTGAAGTTATAAACCCTGGAAAGCTCTTCATCCCTGGAACCTGACATCCGTAAGAGGGTTCCATAGGCAGGCAGAGATATCAACTGGATCCTTATCTCTGAGTCAGGAGAGTTGTTGTCCTAAACATGACCAAACAAACTGAGTCAAAACAGGATAAAATTAGCCATTGTTTTCCTCCACTAAAAATGGAAGGAGGAGTAAGTGTTTTATAGGGAACTGGGTCTGCCTAGATGGGTCAGATCCACAGATGATGAATATTAAATGAATATTTATTTTATTGATGAGAGGAGAGTCGAATGGGTTGACATTTTCCGAATCTACCACAAAATGGATTTTCATTTTCTCTCAGCTCAGAGGTTCTCTTTGTTCCTTTGTGTCACACCAACACAGACTCCCATGCATACACCTGGTATTTTCATTTTCAAATTACTTCACCCTAAACCAAGAGCTGATTTTGGCTCTTTTCAACTGCATTAAGTACAAGCACTGCTATGGTATCACAGCTCAGATGTCATCTTCCTTACAAGAGCTTTGTTGGTTGACTGGAGACCCAAGCAGAAATCACCACATCCTCAACCATACACAACCTTTCCTGGGAATGTCACCAGCAGGATAACTCTTGTACAGCACACAATCCCTGGGACCAACTCAAGCCACCAAGCAGTGCAGCATCCTGGGTTGCTTAATCCTTCCCCCTCCAAATCTGCCTAGAAAAAGAACCAGGCCATTTTGGAAGGTGGGTGAGGGGGCTGAAATTTTCAAGGGATTAACACTTAGCAAATCCATGTTGCTTTATTAGCAAGTCTGTTTGGGTGAAAAACCTGGGATTAAGTCTGTTCTCATGTTCAGCATGGCAGCTCCCCTCTGTTACAGTCAAATGGGGATAGCCCTAAATCCCTGTGGGATGAAAGAGTCTGTTATCCCCTTTTTGGCAGCAGTGAAACCTCGAGCCCTCTGTGCACAATCCACACTGACAGCAGAGAGGTGTGTGGTGAAGGGGCAGTGAGGGATGAGGGAAGGGAGGCCCTGCAGCATCCCCTGGGCTTGGGAATTGAGGAGAACTCACGGTGTAAGCGAGGTGCAGCCGAGAGAGAGTCACAGAGCCCTTACTGGCCACAGTGACAGCCAGCAAGCAGCCTGGGACCAGCTGAGGGCCATCAGTATCCAGCAGGGCCACTTCCACCCTCAGCAGCGTGGTGACAGTGGTGACACCGTCGGTGACAGAGATTTCCATGCTGTCCTCTGCTGCTGAGGAGCCGTCGTGCACGTACTGCAGGGCGTTCCGAGTGACGTCCTCGTAGGTGAAGGGGTCCCCTTCCCAAAAGCAAACAGCACAAGTCAGGAAGGGTCTGTTCAGAGCAGGAATCCAGGCTGAACAGAATCCAGTCCAGACCTAAGGCCCCAGCTGGGCAAAAGACTTAATCAAGTACTAAAGTGGCATTTAATCCCATCCTTGTAGCTGTGAGTTATGGGGACATTTATTAAGGAGCTGGTAGGGCAGAGGAAAAGCTCTAAACTTTCCAATTCCACAGACACAGCAACTCCTCCAGATTGTCAGGGAGGGGGCACAGATCCTCCTTTCTTCCCAGCTGCTTTTTGAGCTCATAGCCAGCTAAGGCTTCCCTATGGATGCATCCATATCTGCCCAGGGCATCTCTTTCTAGTCCTGGATAACTAAACCAGCCATGTGGAGGGGCACACACTTGCACTGAGGCAAACTCCTGCTCAACTCACCTGCTCTCATGAGCTCCTGCACTCCTGCACTGTACTTGAGCACAATGCCATGCTGGGGAGGCTTCACCAGCTCAAAGAAAAGACCCTCAGGAGCTGTATCCGTGTCGCTCACGGCCAACTGGATGCCTGGAAAAGAGAGCGTGGCTTCAGCTTCCTCAGACACTACACTGGGAGTATCCCTCAGGCTTTGGGATGTGCTCTTGTGAATGGAGCCAAAGTGTCAGAATCATCCCAAAGAATCTCATTCCCCACTCACCGATGGTGGCTCTGCCCCCCTGGCTGACCTCCAGGAACGGAGCTGCGATCTGGAAGACTGGAGGCTGCTGCTCTGCAGAGAGCAGGTGAATGACAAACACCATCTCTGGGGTCGTGCCTTCTCCACCAGACACTGCAGACACACAGAAACCATGCCTGAGTGTCTTAGGGGTGGGTTTTCAGGGACCGCCACCTGGGAAATTCACCTTTCTGTACCAAAGTCACCACTTGACATCGCTGACTTCTCTCCCACCTTTCCAAGCCACACCTTTGCCTATGGACACATAGGTCACACCTGCCAACAGCACAGCTCTTCTAAAACTTCTAAACCTCTGTGTGTTCACATCCTGTCTTCCACAGCTCCACCAGGGGCACTCCCAAGCCAGAACATGGACTTCTCCTTGCTGGTGGAAGCCACAAAGCACGTGGAAAGGGAAGGATGTGTCCAACAAGCAAGCAGCTTATCTGTGGCAATTTAATTGCAGAAATGTCTCCATGCTGTAACATGGAGAGTAAAATTCCTGGCTCACATTCACAGGAATGAATCAGGGGTTTAGGACAGATTCCAGGGAACCACTGGAATCAGATGTCCCTGTTAAGCTGCAGCTCAGCTTCTATAACACACTGCTGGGACTCAGACAAATTCCTATTCCCCAGGCATAGTGTTTCTCCTGAAATTCCTACTGAGCCCTTACAGATGTGCCTGCCAGCAGAAAAAGGCCAGGGAGTAAGAGACAAAGGGAAGGGCAGAGGGATAGAAAGGCAGAGGAAAGAAAGAGCAAGTGGTTCACGTACCTGTGAATCGGAAGCTCACAGACTCTGGGAGACCTGAGGGGACAAAAATAAGCACAGTCACTGTGGTGAGGACAGGAAAGGACATACTGGACTCAGCCAGACAGCAGTCTTCCCTCCCCAGGGAGGAAGAGCAGCAGTGCAGCTCCCTGGCAAGGCCCCCCAGGGACCACTGGGACCCTCACCTGCAAAGGAGAAGGCGATGAGCTCCCTGAGGTGTGGGGCAGCAGTGGGTGGACGATAAGCAATCTTGCCATGGTTGATATCTGCCTGGGTGAAATACCTGACAGGGGACAGGGGCCTGTCTCTGTGCTCCACGACACCTAGGGAGGCAGAGAGACCAGCATCAACAGGAGGGATGATGATCCCACAGCTTCAAATGGGGTGAAGGGACAAGGTGTTTGGAAGGATGGATGGGTTAACAGGTGTCTCCATGGAATGATACTCTGAGGGAAGAATGAGCTGTGCCCACAAATCATGGTTTTCTGCCATGTTCTCAACAGGTTCACTTGCCTTGGCCAGGAAGGAGAGGGACAGTCACGTTGAAGAGGATTTTGTCACTGGGGACCTCCGGGTCTACAAAGGAGAGGTGATGGGGCTCAATCACTGTCACACGGTCCTCCAGCACCTCAATAAACACATCACACCATGAGCATCGAGGCCACAGACATGGGAAGGTTCACCCAAAAATGCACTGAAAGAGAACTTGCTTTGCTAAAGTTCAACATAAGACAGTCTGTGAATGTAAAGGCCCAGTTCTTAAGCCTAAACCTGACACCCTGTCCCCTGCACGTGCACAACCTCCACACTCACAGGTGGACAGGTTTGTCTTCTGACCCACAGCAACTAAAAAAAGAGAGAAAGGAAAATCTAGTTTGATCCAAACCTTCCTGAATAATATAATTTATTGCCTGTGTGGTTTCCTGATACAGTCTGATGTGACTGGACTGGATTTTCTTTTAAAAGTCTGAAAATGACTCAGCCCTTTTCATTGGAATATAGAGGAAGCAAAGCTCCTCCTTTTGTTTCAAGCCTGTCTCAAATTGCTCTGATCCTTCCATAACAGGATTATTACAAGCCAAATGCAGGCAGGGTGTTACAGGAATTAGGGTGCTCCATGAACAGACTTAAGTGCCCAAAAGCAGTTAATTTGCATGTGTTCATGAACCTCAGTCCTGCAGAATTAACAGCTCCAAGAAGGCACTGAATTAAGCAGCTCAGCTGGGTATGAAAAGCATTCAGCTCATTTCAGAGTCCTGAGCAAAACAGGGAGAGAACAAGCTAAATTAAGGACATGAGCAATTAATTATTCTGCTTTGGGACACGGAAGGTTCAGGAACAGGAACAAACTACAGGCTCCTTTTACCAATACAGGGGTAACAGGTAACTTGAAGAAAAAGCAGTATCTATGTTATGTCCTGTTCAACCACCAAAGACAAGTCAAAGACAAGACTAGAGGGATGGAAACACTTCACATATTGGAAGTCTAATCCTGGAAGAGTCTGAAGGCAAAGGAACAGAACTCAGGAAGGGCAATTTTATGATGGAGAGATTTAGGGGTATGGTTGCTTCCCAGCAGCCCCCAAGGCCTATTTGTCTCTCCCAAAGGTAGGACTTGCAGGTGCTGAGGTAAAATGTATTTTATGGCCCTATTGAATTTTGTGGTGTGTAATTAGCCATAAAATCAGGCACCTCGTGGCTCTGCCAGACACCTCTCCCATCAATTCTGTCAATAATGACAACAACAGAAAGTCAGGAGCAGAAAGACACATTGCTCCAAGTAGCTGTTTGAGCGTGTTTGATTATCTTGGGAAAGGTCAGCACTATTTTAAACCCTGACAAGGCCATTGTGCCATGGGCTTTTCACTCATCCCTCTCCCACATCCTCTGGCCTTGCCTGGCCCTGCATGGCAGGCAGGAGACAGCAGGAGCAGAGGGGAAAGCTGGACTTCACCCATGTGATGAGGACACGTGGAGAAGACTTGCTCCAAAGTCTGAGAGCCCACAAAACCAGCTTTAAACTTCAAGGTCACCCTTTGCATCAACACAGTTGAGACATCCACCACTTTTAATACTGAAGTTTTCAACTTTTCATGGGTATTTTCTCCCCCCCTGCCCACCATTTACTCTTTTTCCCCCTGCTGTGCCACTTACAGCCATGTGCAAAGAGGAGCCCAGGGAAAGCTGAGGAGCTCTGGGTGCCTGGGGCAGAACAGCAACATTGAACACGTGGCTTTCCAAGGTGCTTTGTGGGCTGGCAGAGCTGGACACCTGGGAAGGACAGATCATGTGAACAGAGAGCTGACAAGACATCCCTGCATGCCCCAGTCCCTGCCACAGATTTTGCTGAATTTCACTCCAGCTGCCTGTGCAGCTTTAGTGGAGCTTTTCATCCCAGGAACAGCAAAAGCAGTTGGTTTTTGAACCTTCCTCCCCCCTCAAAATGAGATTGTGCTGACAAGGTGAAAATAACTGGTCTTTTTCAGCCTTGGCAGTGGCTCCCTGGGATCCCAACAGCTTCCAAGACAGGCTGTGTTTCACAGACCCATAAATATTTTTGATACCCCAATGATTTTTGATAAAAACTAAGGGTATCTGACTCACAACTGCAGTGAAGACACATAAAGCAAATGCTATTAAATAGCCAAAAACTCAGAGCACCAGAACCACTCCCGAGAAATGAGCCTGCAAATGTCCCCAGCAATCCTGAGGTGAGGTGGACACCCAAAGAAATGCAGCTCCCTTCAGGAAGCTCCCTAATTCCAAGGAAATGCATAAAAACACATGTTCTGACTAAATGAATGACACGATTTTAGCCATTTGCTGTGTGTGATGAAAACAGCACCTTCCTGAGGTGCCCCAACCCAGGGCTCAAGGCTCAGAGAGGTGTGCCAGGGTGTCCCAATGTGACCCCAGTAATCCCAGCTCCCTCCCTTAGTTCTCCATGCAGTTATTGCTCCTGCTCCCAGATCCCAAACCCAAACATCCAGCTCATGCAAAATGCATCGTGCGTAAGAGGAACGCAGCAATTAAGCTAAAGATTAGCTTGTTCAACACTGGCGCTCACAAATTCCTCATTATCACTTCTGTTAATTACTTCAGAAATTACCTTAATTGCCTCTCCGGTGCTGCAGTAATTGCTTCTGCCTTGTAAACCAGATGTAGCAAACACTGAGTGCAAGTGTTGGAGTAGGCTGAGTGTTAGGGGAGGGAGGCTCTGAAACCTTCCCAGCAAACAGCAAGGCCCTGTCTGAGGGATTTATTTCAGTTTTCCACCTGCTGGGGAGTGTTTCTGCCTTTCTGTCTGTTTGCAAGACACGGGAGTCTCTAGCCAAAATTAAATTATTAGCTCAGAGGAGGAAGCAGGAGGGTTGTGTGGCTTTGGGGCTTGCAAACCCATTTTGAAAAAGGCACTTGGAACCCTTGGTGTAAAAATTACAGTGCCAGGCAGCACCAAGGGGTCAAACCTCCTGTGTGAGCTGCACATGGGGCATCCAAACATGCAGGAGATGAGTTGCAGACACAGTAGTGACTGACACACACACACTTTGGTGGTTTTTAAAGCCTGGAACCACAAGATCCAGGCAGCAGCAAGAGGAGCAATGTCAGAGCCCTCCAGGAACACGGTGAGGAATACCTGGAACTGGAAGGAGTCGCTCTCCACCTCAGCTCCAGAGTGCCTGTACCACACAATGCCATCGTTGATGTCCTGCTGGGTGAAGGAGGAGGTGGGGGAGGCTGCTCTTCCATCGGGCAAGCGCTGCCAGGAGCCTGCTGGGCCATCAGCTGCCATGGGCACCAGGAGCACCACTTCACCTGGGCAAAGCAAAGGGGCTGTGAGAACAGGGGCAGGGGGAGCTGCACTGCAGCAGGACCCCCACCCTCCCCTCCAGGCTCACAATGCACCACACTCCTTTCCTCAAGCTCAGCTCTTTTGGGAACTTACTATGCCAAAAAGTCCACCCAATGGATTGCCCTGAATAGAAATCTCCGATTGCACTTGGCCTTTCTGAGCTTCATGAGGGTCACACCAGAATTAATGCTTTCCTAATTAATTCTGTTAAGCAGACCCATAATTCTGCTGACTGATAATTAATCATTCCGTTCTGCAAAATATCAATCCCATTTCTTTTTTTTCTAAACCATCCTCAAATAGTTGGAGCAACAAGAGAACAACTGAGCAACCTGAAATATCACCCTTCCATTTGATCATCAAACTCTGTGCTCATATTCCCTTATCAGTGCCCTAATCACATTCCAAATCCTATGGGTTTGCTCCTCGGAGTTCCCCTAAAAATCAAATTCCATATTTTCTACAGGTAGGAATATCTTTTCCATCAGTCTAAGTTAGCCAGATAAGCCCTCCTGGATTCAGCACTCATTTTCCACATTTCTCTCTGTTAATTTTTTCCCTCCCTTTCTGCGAAACAGTATTTTAGATAAAATTTTGAAGATCGTTGATTTCTTCTGCATATTCCTCACCTGCAGCTACAAACCCGTTTGTGTTTTTGCAATTAATCACAGCAGAGATAATTATGGTGATACAAACACAGGATTATAAATTTTAGTTAGGGTTAGGCAGCAGGAGACAAGCTCCTCAGGGGAAAAATTCCTGTTTTCATGTAAATGCTTATTAAAAATGAGAAGGCAGACCTTCGTCTGCAGAAAAACTAAAGAGGGAATACAAATTAATTACTTCTCTTCCAACCTGCAGAACTCACATAATCTCTGTTTCCAGCAGGTGCTGGCAGCTGTTATGGAAAACAGCCTGTCCTCAAAGCAAAAGGCAAAAAACCTCCATGGATGTTGCTAGAGGGATCCTCTAATTATCTCTGGCTCAGCAAATTAAATGTGGTGGCACTTCTTAGAAATGCAAAATGCATTATTTAAAGACATGGGTTTGGAGAAGAAAATGCTGACGCTGAGTGGGAAAAGAACATTTTTTCTTTTCTCTCCACATACAACTCCTTCTCTTTTCCATCTGGTCCCTCTCTATTTACACCTCAGCCACAAATTCCAGACCCTTCCACGCTCTTCCTTAGTCTGTTCCCAGAGGATACTTCCTAAGCACAGGGAAAGTCACTGCCCTGAGATTTGAGCTCAGAGCCTCCCCAGAGGAATTTGGGGACAGGAATTATCTACAGAGCAAATGTCACCAATTCCTGTTCGAGCCAGCAACCCCTTCCATTGATACAAATCAAACCAAATGTCACGGAATTTAGGGAATTCTTCCAGGTAAACTTTTGCTCAGCAGTCTCTAGAGGAAAGTATTACCCTGAGGTCCTTTTAAACTAAGGGTTCATTACAGAAGAGTATCCTTGGGCAGTAAGATCCTGCTCTCTCAGGCCTATAAATCCACCAGGATAGAACCCCATGGAAGGAGGGTGACCAGGGAGTTCCCCAGAGCCTTACCATGTCTAGGCTGGTCCTTGCTGATGGTGTAGGTGATGTCAGAGTCGCGGGCGCCGGGCAGCTCTGCGTGCAGGATGGTCCTGGAGATCTGGAGCATTCCTCCCTGGGGCACCCACACCAGGGAATTGGTCACCAGCTGAGGGGTCCCAGCTCCCTGCATGCAGGGGACAGCAGGGAAAGGCTCACTTGGAATGCTGCTCTGATGGAGGCAGATTCTCAAGGGAAAGGGAGTCTGCAGGAATTTCTTATGCATCCCACCCTGGTTGTCTGCTTCAAGAGGAGGTTGTGCACCCTTCACCTGTATCCCTTAGACCCAATTCTCAGCCTGCAGAACTGATCTTGTCCTCTGAGTCCTCATTTCCTGTTGCTGACCCCAAACCTCCCTCCCTAATTTTGTCCTTTATCACCATCCTCATTCTCTCTGAGCATCCCCCAAAATCTTCGGCTGCTTGGTGGGTTTTCTAACCTATAAATTATTCCTGTGGCTTTTTTTTCCCCCAAATGAGTATTCACCTCAAACTAATTCCAGCTATTTGAAATGTGGCTGTCAGGACTGGATGCAGTAATGGTTTCAGACTTTTAATGTGCCTGCCAGGGTTCATGGCCCAGCCCTTACCTCGGGAGCAATGCTGATGTGGAACAGGATGTTCTGGAAGTGGTTCCCATCGCTCACTTGCAGGAGCAGGGCATCATCCCTGGTGGCAGAGCCGTCGTGGGCGTAGCGCAGCCGTCCCCCCGCCAGGTCCCCCAGGTGGAAGGTGTGCACAGGAGAGGCCCCAGGAGGCCTGAGCAGCTGCCCGTGGCGGGGAGGCTCCACCACCACGAGCACCACGTCCTGGGGGTTGTCACTGTCCCTCACACCGAGCAGCATCTCTGTTATCCTGCCCATCTCCCCTCTGCCCACCAGCAGGGGCTCGTTTCGGAACACCGACGGGGCCTGAAACACAAGAGAAGCTCCAGGGTGGTTGCTAAGCCTTGGACAGTGGGGCATGATCAAAGGCTGGAAGGAAAAGTTGGGGGTTAAGGAAACCAGCTCGCTTCATCCCTGGGAATCTTGTACGTCTAAGCAGCAGAAAATCACTCTCCACACCTTTTCCTTTTCCCCTCACTCACCCTCACTCCCCACCCTCCTTTTCCCCCAGCAGGCAGATCTAAGAATATTTAGCATTTAGGCTGAATTAGACACATTGAAAGAAGATTTTCATGCCACCACAAGCTTAGGAAAGGAAAAATCTTGAGATATTTATACAGAAAACATTTGACTCCAGTTGATCTTTGTTAGCCTTTTGAGATGACAGCAAAACTGAGTGTCATCAGCACCAGTAGTTATTTAATTTCTATGATTCCCCACAGCCTTATTCAGCCTACACTGAAGATCAGCTGGAAGCCACATTTTTGCTGGTTTCAATGAGCTCTTTCCTTCTTTGTTGCCCAGAAAGTTTAAACCTGCAGTGTCTATTGATCCCAATAAACACCCTTTGCCATCGGAAAGGTGTTGTGGGGATATCCCGCAGTGACAAAGTCAAAGCCCTGGGAACAGAGATGCTGCCACATCACCTGTGGTGCTGCCACCACTCCTGAGGGCCATTAGGGATGGACAGGCAGAATCCCTGCCATTAAACCTCACTTGTGTATTCTGGGGCAGCCACTGGAGCTCTCCCTGAGGTGAATGTCCTACTGGGGTAAAGAGGAGAGCAGGCTGAGCAAGGAATCAATACACACATGGCAGGATCAAACCACAGTCAGTCTCACAACAGAGGACAAACCAGAACTCCTCTTATTTCCAGAAGTTATGGGAATGACTAATATGGAATATAAATTGCTCATGGTGGGGGTGCAGGCTGAGCCAGCCTTGTAGGCAGGCAGGGGTCAGCACTAAAAGAGTTCTTTTTGAGCCATTTAATGCCTCTCAGAGGATCTAAATGGGCCTGAAGAGTAGCAGACTCTCTTTTACACTTCAACTCCAGCTCCTTTGTTATCCCTGCAAGAAACCAGGGCTCCAAAATGGTACAAAATCTGGGGTTCTTCCCAGGCTTTGTTACCTTACCTGTGTTGAAAATGCTTCAGTGTTGATCACCTCAAGGTGGGAGAAGGATTGCTGATCGCTGACCTTCAAGGAAAACTGTCCTTTCCTAAAACAGTCCCCAACAAATCAAAATGCAGAATAATAGAAATTAATTAAGTGCTTTTGCAGGACTCAGTAATGATACACATATTACATATTCAGTAAAAATGGCTCAATGACAGAAACTTTAACTCAAGTTCTTTCAATTCTGTTTTTATAGTGGTTTTCTTTTCCTGAGGACTCACAACAGTCACAACATGTAATAAAATACTTTTAGCTATGTAATAACACAGCCTCGTTTCCCTTTATCTAATGTTATCCACATCGGATGGCATCTCCAAGATAAAGTGCCAATTCTAAATGTCAGCTCTTTGCTGCTCAAGAAAAATGTCACTTATCCGGCCTCAGAACACAAGCTCCCACTTGCCAGGATTTTTCCTTCCCGTTTACTTTGCAGTGATGCCACCCAAAAACCTCGAAGTTTTAAGTATGAATAATAAATAAAGTAATATTTAGTAATAAAGTGGTTTTGTTTCTCAAGACAAGACCCTGACATTCCATCCTGACTACCAGGCAGACCCAAAAAAAAAGCAGGATACAAAAACACATGCCTGAAGTCTAGTGAGCACCAGCCAACCCTTGGCACCAGGACACCTGGAAGCCTCCTCATCCTGGAGGAAAGCAAGTAATGGCTGAAGGGAAATGATTCTGGAGAGCTCAGTGGTGACACCACTTGAGCATCTCCCTAAGAGTGCCAAGAATCTGATGTAAGGATCACGACTACCAGGCCAGTTTTAACCCACAGCAGGGCATCCTAAAGATGGCACAACTCCTGCACCCCCAAAGCACGAACTGGGAAGTTCTGCACCATCAGTCATACATGACAGAGTGTTGGTAATTGACCCAACAGTGGTGAGAGGTGTAATTCCCTAGAGGAACCCTTCCAAGGAAGGAGGAAAGCCCTGTTTCAATATCTTTAAAGGCCAGAGGCCAGCAGAAAGTCTCACCTGGGCTTGTCTTTGCTGTGCACGAAGCGGACCCTCCTCTCCTGCACATCCCTGCAGCTGAAGTGGTCTCCCTGGCTCAGGGGCAGCTCCTGGCCACCCACCAGCAGCACCAGCCTGCCATTGGAGGGAATGCTGTCCACGTGGAGCAGGAGCTGGCCTGTGCCATGGCCAGGATCACACACCCCCAGAGAGGACAGGGACAGGGGCATCACCCCACCAATCCCTACGGTGAGGCTGCTGCTCAAGGGATGAGCCCTGGCTGGAAGGAAACAAGGCACAAGTATTACATCCTGCCTGCCCCCACTGCTCCTGGGTAGCAGAGCAGAGCCTTATAATGCCCTGTCCACTCCTGACCCATGTGGAGAAACAGAACCCCAAACCCCACCATGACCATGGCAAATCAATTCCCATCTTGATTTCCCCCCCACAGAATGACATACTCTGGGCTCGCCCTGCAGAGAGATTTGTAAATCTTCATTCAAAATAAAGAGAGGATAAGTAACAACTACAATTGATTTAGGAAAGGATTTCCCCCAAGATGCTTTGCCATTGGTTTTACACTGATGATAAATGATGCTGCTGGAAAGATGTGTCTCCACACTCAGCCAGGTAACTTCACTTAGAAAACCAGGTACATGCACATCTTGTGAAACCAAAGAGTTGGAGGAAAACAGCTGCTGACTTTCAACAGAAAAATGTACAAAACTGAATTCCAAAAATGTGGCTGAATGAACACTTCTTTGGGCTTCAAATTGTGCTGGACTCCTGCCAGCCCTGTCTCTTTATCCTGAGGGACACTCACCTTCTTCACACTCTCTGGTCCGTGCATTGCCATAGAAACCCTGACCACAGGCAGAGACACAGGTGTGGCCCTTCAGAAACATGGTGCTGTCACAGAGGTGGCACAGGCTGTCCCTGTCACACTCCAGGCATCCAGGAGGACAAGCTGAAGCGGATGGAAAGCACAACCCCACTGAGACACTGCAAAACCACTGCAGCAGAAACACTGCTCTTTGTGTCTTACCCACCTGACAAAGACAGTCAAAATAAGGGGCAAAGAGTTGAGATAAGACACGTGACCACTGCCACCACATCACACTGCCTGTGCTTACCTGTGCACTTCTGCCCTGCAGGGTCTGCATAATATCCCTCCCCACATTTGGGAACACAACGAGAGCCCAAGAGGAAGAATGGGGCTTGGCAAAGGCTGCACTCGCCCGCTCGCTGGCACTGCAGGCAGGGCTGGTCACACCCTAAAAAGCCAGGGGCAAAGAGTTCAGCTCCACACCACCCTGGAGACAGGCAAGGGAGCATGGCAGAGAGCAGAAGAACTCACTCTGGCAGGTGTGTGACTCCTGGTAGAAAGCTGCAGGGCACTGCTCCACACAGGCTCCTTGGTGGAGGACATGGCCCTCCATGCACTGCAGGCAGTCTGTCCTCTGGGGGCCTTTACAGGCGTTACAGCTCCAGTCACACTCTGGAAGGAAACAAATCCTCTTCAGGGCAGCCCTTTCTGGGGTGCTCACCCTGCACTGGGGCATTTATCAGCCCCAGCAGGGGAGAATTCAGTAAAACATGTTAAAACACCAAAAAAAGAGACAGCATGATTGGTGCTGAGTGAATTTACCCCTGAAGGTGCAATGCTCCTTCCTTGGTAATACAGAGTTTGCAGCTCATTAGCAATTATTCACCCTGCATCATCCAACTCCTGCTTTCAAAGGGCTCTGACTGAAATAAAATGATATCCTTGTCCCCCTGGAAAGTCCACCAGCCAGGAACACACTGGATCCAGCTGGGATCAGACCTGCCTTCACTTCCCTTGTACTATCCCCCCTCCAGTCTTCAGCAGAGTCCCAGCCACCCACGTGTGCCCAAGGACTCCTCAGGCTGCCACCACCTTTTCCTCACTTCATTCCAGTATGGAACACTCCAAACCTTTCAAGCCACGTGCCTTTTAAATCCTTCCACCCAGTGATGCAGGATTTAACAAGGCAGAGAGAGGCAGGTAAGCACAGGAGGCCTGAGAGACACTCTAGAAGAGCCTTCCCCTGGCAAGCTCACTGTTCCTCAGCTGACCCGTGACTAAATGAATTGCTGGACCTGACCCCTGCAAACTTTGCTGGCTCAGTTACTGAATCATTTACAAGAGAGTGATTTGCAGTAATCTTGTTTCACTGAAAAGGCTCAAGGATGTGACAGCAGGCTGCCCAAAAAGAGAGGAGAAACTGCAAAACCCTTGCAAGCAAAACCTGTCCCTGAACAATTTCCCCCTTTTTAAGGCAGGCCACTTGCCATGGGATGCATTCTTAGCCAAGGCACTTCAATTATTTATCTTTAATTCTGTTTTTTCCTTGAAGGCAGCAGTGTGTCTCTCACCTCTGCAAGTCTTGCTGGAGAACTCCAGGTAATACTGCTGAGCACAGCTCTCATCCTGGCACTCCCCAAAGAGCAGGACTTTAGCTGGATCCCTGCAGGATGTGCAGCTGGTGGCAAAGTCACAGCTCCAGCACTGGCTGCTGCAGGCTGAGGGCAGACACAGAAAACCAGAGTCAAAATGGCATTATCCTGCAGTCCTGCTGCTCCTCGTGTCCTCTCTCAGAGGCACCTGCAAAGGTTTTGGGCTTTTGGCTTGGTATGTTGCTTTTTACAGCCCCCAAAATGTGAAGAAAAGACTGATATGTGTATTTATACTGCTTCTTACTCTCCTCTGGACAGGTGAGGGTAAAGCCTTGACCCTGAATCCAAATCCCCAAATAAAAGCTTTGCCTGCCTCTTTTTCCTTACTTCCTGCAATCAACCTGTGTCTCATAAGATTCTTTACCCAAAAACACAAAAATTTGGAGGGCAGAGCAAACTGCTGCAAATCCAGGCAGCAAACCTTGGTTTTGGGAGCAAAGGCCCATTTTGTTTCCCATCATATTTCCATGTTTTTATCTGCAAAGTGAAAGTCTGGAGCTGCAGGGAGCAACAAAGACACCAGGAAAAAAAAATAATGCAGGGATTTACTGAATCAAGGATCTATCAGTCCAGCTCTCAGGAGGCTGGACTGATAGTTCAGGTGCTAAATACTGACATGTTAATTGAAGACACAGTTTTAGAACCAAAAAACCTCCAAACACCCAAGTAAACATGAAAATACCCACGTTGCTCTCACTGAAGCAAGACCCCAGTGTTCTTCAAAACAGTTCCTTGGTTTAGCTTGTCTAAAAAATGTCCCAGTGTTTTACTGAGGTACAAATGATTTCCAGCAAAATGGGCACCTGAAGAATCCAGCAGCTGTTTTCAGGAGCTCTGGTGGCAGTCCCATTCCACACCACTTAAGAATACATGAAAAAAAATTACTATTTCTCAACACTCCAAAGAACCAACTATTAAAAAACACTTTAAAACATTCCACAAGAGGTCTAAATCCATGGAAATTGGGTTCCCCAGGGAGGCATGCCAGAACAGTAAGCAAAAACTGTATCTGGAAGCAATCCTGCCTGCTTGTTTTATCAGCACCGAGTCCGTATCTGCCTTTTGAAACCCATGAAGGGCTTGTCGAGCTTCGTGTTGTTCCTGGGCCAGGATGTTGTTGAGTTTAAAAACCCCTCCCCGGGTCCAAACGTGCACTCAGCACCTCCCTGAACTTCATTCCAGCAGTTTCTGTCTCCATGGCTTATCAGCAGCACTTGAAAAGGCACAAGTGACACTTGGAATGACAAAAATCCAAGGTGCCAACACGCTTGGCTTTGAGCCTCCTGCTCCAAGGATTACAAACACTTCTTATAAAGCCATTTGCAGTAAGGAGATTAGGGATGCTGAGTTTGCTTGCAAAAAAAACCCCACTATTTGCATTTGAGCCCCCAAAGCAGATTCAGGACTTAGGAATTTCCACCTCTACCTTGACAGCAGTCCTGAGGTAGGAGCTATCAACAGGAAAGGCTTCATTAGGAAAGGGCAGGTTAATTAGGAAGGGAGATATTCTGTTAGCAACAAGAGAATCCACACTGCAGGAGAAAACTGTGAATATTTGGAAGAGCTTGTAGGAAACTAGCCAGGACAGCGAGAATCCTTTTTTTTTTCATTCCTATTTTTTATTACTTTCCTTTTTTCATTGTTATTGAGCAGCTCTTTTTTTGTCCCCCATCAACAGGATAATGGTAAAAAGTCTTCCAGCTATTTCCTTGAACTTCTGTAAGGTGTCTCCATTTCTGCTGATCAGATGGAAATAATAGTTCCAGGAGAACCATCCATTTCAGCAAAAGGCAGGTAAGGCTGACAACCACATTGGTTTCCTCCTACAGGACCTCATCAGTGAAAAAAATTGGGTCTGGATAGGATGATTCTGATTCCTGTGCTACAGAGTTGTTCTGTCACAAATCAGGAGAATTTAAATCAGGGCAATGCAGGACTTCACTAATCTGAGTGCTCACTCATTTTTAGGGGTGTGTATTACAGTGGGACAAATTAAGCACTGTCTTTTTCCTACATGGCCTATCTCTGGGCCATATAATTCTGCATTTTGGAACATCAGGCCCAGTAATTACAGAGGAATAACCCAGGGCCAGAGTGAACATCGAATAATAAAGGAAAAGGGAAGCCCCAAGAGACTCGCAAGGGACCACAGGATAAAACATAAATGGACTTAACACCAGCTTAACTCTGTCAAGGCTGTGCCTATCAAGCTTTACCTTGTTTTTCCTGAGGCTTCCCATGTGGAAAAAGGGGTATAAATGCTACAGTACAGCTCCCATGGCATGCACTGGCAAGTGGTGCAGTGGGGAAGGGGTTTGCCTGAGGAAGGATTGATCCAAACTGGTCTCAACTTGTCAACTTCTCACCAAGCCCAGAGTCCAAACCACACAGATTTTCACTGTGTGGCACCCAAACCCTCTTGGCTTTGGGGTCAACAAGGAAACTGCAACTGTTTCCAGAGTCCAGCCCTGCTGCAGGCTCTGTTCCCCAGGCACCTCATCACCCCTGTCAACTCACATCGGGCTTTCAGGCTCTTGAAATCTCTCTTTTCCAGGCAGCAGGGAGGGTGAGGAAAGGAACAAGCAAAGACACGTTGGGAAAGGAGACAGGGGAGGTGGCTGGGGAGAGGCACTCACGTCTGCAGGTCCTCCTGGCATCCCTGTAGTATCCTGGGGAGCAGCTGGGCACACACGTGCCAGTGTGGGACAGGACCAGGCTGGTGTTGCAGGAAGAACAGGCAGAAGGTCCCTCGCCGGTGCAGGTCTTACAGGAGGGGTGACACCCTGCAGGGACAGCAAGGACAGGTGTTTCTGCCCAAGGAAAAGCAGGTCTTGGGGTGGGTTTCACAAGGCAGAGGTGCACTCAGAGGGTGGGTGTGGTGGTGTGGAGCTGCTTCTCTGTGGGGCAACAGTGCCCAGGAGCAGAGACAACCACTCCTTCCCAAAGATGCACAACCATCCTGGCAGCAGGAATGGCAGAGCTGCTGCCTGTCCCAAAAACCAGCACTGAGAGAGCAGACTTCTCCATGCACCCCCTCCCCACTTTCCTCATGACTCTGCAGGCTCAGCTCTTGTGCTTCTCACTCTGACTGAAGAGATTTAAAACACCACAGTGGATGAGGCCAAGGTACCCTATTAATTCCTCCAGAGAGGGAAAATACAAAATTATTAGTCTGTTTTATTTCTTGACAGGCTTTTACCTAAAGATTGATGGCATTATTACACCTATCAGGTCAAATTAATCACGAGTGAGAGTGGGCAAAGGAATTAGAGAAGGATCTTAAAAGCCAGCACAAAATGCCACATGAGCTCTGACGTAGTCTGAATAATGCAAACCTCCTTTTAAATGAAGCCCTTAAACCAAAGGGAAGAAATGTTATCCCAAGGCTTAAATTTCCAGGAAGGCAACATCTGTCTCCCAGGGGCCTTTCCAACCAAGTGACAAGGAGTGTATTTCATACAGCTCTGAGGCCTCATTTGTCAAGAGCAGGTAAATAAACACACAGCCCTCGGAATGCTGGAGAGAAGCTTTGAAATATTACCCATCACTTGGATGAGGAAACGCCACTTCCTGCAAAGGGAGCATCTCTATCTTAGTTCTTAATGTACTGGATTTCTTGCCTTGATTACTTTCTCGAAATTGCAGTGCTCTTTGCTCAGCTTTGGGCTTAACCATGAGAACAAGAAAAGCAACCTACTTCCTTCTGAGCATCCAGGGAATATAAAGCAGCTCGGGCAACGACTGGAACGTGAAGCCACGTCAACAACAAGACGTGGAGGAGATGCAGGGATGGGTTATAAAATAAAACATGCCCTCAGTGCAGCTTCTCCCATGCAGCTCAATGAAACTGGCTTTTTGATTTAGAAGCTGCTACAAACCATCACCAGAACAAGACAATCCCTAGTGAGACACCGTGGTTGAGGTTGCAAAACACCCTGAGAAATTCCCACCAGCCGGACAAAGCTCCTGCATTGAACAGGAGCCATCTGATGGCACACCCCCCGAGGGCTGGGGGTGGTTCCCTGCAGCCCCCCGGGGTGTCTGGGGGAGGTACTCACGTCTGCAGGCGCCGCTGTGCTCGTAGTGCCCCGCCGGGCAGTGGGGCACGCAGTGATCCCCCAGCAACAAGTGCCGCCCCTTCTGGCACTCCAGGCACACGCTGCCCGTGTCCTGCAGGTTGGCCACGCACCGCTGGCACAGAGGGTGGCAGTCTAAGGGGAGCAGGGAACAACAGGCACGCATTAGGGGGGGAATTTTCAGAGCTTGGAGCCTGCGATTCCAGGTGGCTGCAGGAGAAGTGACCAGGAATTCCTGCATCCCGGGAGGATTCTTTTCCTTGTGCCTCATCCCCATCTTGTGCTCTTCCTCAGCATCACTTTTCACTTTTCCCTTTTCACTTGTCCTCTGCCTCTCAAGCATCCTCTTCCCCACCTTTAAGTGAGCTCAAGGAAACCTTTGCACAAAGCCAGCTCCAACCTCTGCCCTCCCCAAAACCTTCCTCTGATTTCAGGTGCCTCTGCCTTACAGGTTTATCTTGAACTCTGCTGGCAGCCGTCAGAATTCCCCTCCCTCTGCTCCCACTGTGGAATTACAACCTGTACAGCTCTCTGACCTTCTCCCTCACTTCCTTCTGTTCAGTGTTTGCCACACAAAGGAGACATCCATACCCTGAGGAGGCCACTGCAGCCCTCAAAGCCAAGCCAGGAGCTGCATCACAGGGCCTCAAAACCTTTCCCTTTTCCCATTTTCCCCCCTGAGTTCGTGTCTCCTGCCCCCTGCCTGAACTCAGGTGCTTCAAAGGCCCTGCCAACAAGCCTTTTGTGAGCACAAAGGTGCAGTGTAAGGCAACCTGGAAGCCAAATTAATCCTCATTATGGTCATTCAGGAAATTATAAAGGAAATGACGAGTGTCTTGAAAGAAATGTAATAATGAGGCTTGATGTGAGTACCTGGCCTCTTGTCAGGTCTCTCGTTGAGGGTTCAACTTTCTGTCTGCTGTCTCCTGTGACAGCAGCACTACAGATTGGGAGGCAATCTAATTTTACAAGCTGAAGACAGGCTCCCATTGGAGCCTGGAGGGATTGTGCATCCATACCTGCAGGAACACCACAGCAGCTGGAGTCTAACCCAGCCCACGAGGCACAGGGGTCCATAAACAGCACAAAAATGAGACAAGAGGAAATTTAGGGTGTCCAAACTGTCAATAATTAGATTCTCCCAAGCAAACATTCCAAATCTAAGTGCTGCTGCAGCAGAGTTTTCTCTTCACAGCCTCTGTTTTTGTTCCTGTGTATGGAAAGGGTTTTTCTCAGTTCCTGTTTTTGGATGAATCAGCCCCATCCCTCTTGTGTTCCTTTGCAAGCCTGGAGATCAAAGAGCACACAGCACCAACTGAAAACCCAGAGCTGCCACTCCTGGTGAATTTGAGGGACATTGGGGAACGAGTGGGGGAGTGAGGGAAGGACTGAAGTGCTTTGTTTTGGGAAAGATGATTTCAATTTTTCACAGCAGGCTCCCTTTGAAGCCAGGACTAACAGAAGGGGGGTGTTTTCTCTGTGCTTCTCAGCTAACACCACACAGCTCTGTTTGTTTCCTGCTTCTGCCTTCTCCCTGCCAATCCTCCCTCCAGCTCAGCCAGCATCTTACTGCCTGTGGGATTTGGGGTTTTGGAGGCTTCACATCTCCCAGTTAGTTAATTCCCTTAGACTCCTTCCAGTATCCCAACTGGATTCTTCAGGGCACCCTGTCACCACCTTGCTCGTAGTGCCAGTGCCTTCCACTGTCCAAACAAAATACTCTCTGATTTCCTCCTTAGCAATTCACCTCTGTGCCAAAATAACCCCTATCATCTTCCCTATCACTGATCTTCCTGTAGTTTTCATTGTTAAGTAAAATGGAATTACTTACACAGCTTTCCAGAGTTACTTTGATTTCCACACCCTCTTTAGCTTTCTCTCAGCAAATAAACCAAATGCCCTTCCTATATGGGAAGTACCTATTATGGATTGTTCCAAGGCACAGAAGGCTGTCTGGGGAGACAAAACCATCTCTGAAGTGTTTGTGAATGCTCATAAAGGAAACCAGAGGCATTTCTGCCTCTCAGCTCCACCACTTGCTAAGCAATCAACCACTTGGATTGTTTAAACACACCTCCCTCTCAGGGGCTCTTCAGAAAAGCACTTCCTGATGCAAGTTTTGTGCTGGACTCTGAGGGAAGGTCTGAGATTTCCAACAGGGCACGACTTCAAATCAGCAAAAAGCCTCTGGTACCTCACAGCAAATGCAGAGAGAAAATCAGCATGGTTGGCTCAGAAGGACACCCAGCACTGACCAGCACTTTTGGAAGGGGTTTCTTGCCTCTCTTTTCAAAGACCTGAAAGGGAATCTGCCCCCAGGGCAGGCAGGTGAACTCCTGGTAAAGTGTAACCACGGCTGCATCCCCTGGAAGGGTGTTGACTTGAGTAAGAGAGACAGGAAAATCAGAGTGTTTTCAAACAGGGAAAACAAAACCCACAGAAGCTCTGGGACTTAACAGGGGTTGGCTAAAGCCTCAGACACGTTCCTGTAGAGACACCTCAGCCATAAAACAAAATAAATCAATTGAGCACTCTCAGAGAACACTGGCACAGATTCCCCGTGCCCAAAACAGAGCTTAGGAATTCATTGATCTCTTGGAACTCGAGGACATTTTGTCTTTCTTCTGCTTGCACCTGAAATGCTTATTTGATGAACTGCTGAAAACAAGATCCTCTCTTCTTTTCTATTAACAAGGCAAATGTTCCAATCCTCATTCAGGGAACATGCACAATAACACCATTAATTCCCAGGCAATGGTTTCAAGAGACAGCAGTAGGTTTTCTCCAGCCTCTGTGAAAGATATTCCCCTCCAGGTCCATAAAATATGGCAGGTGGCTACAAGGCACAGCAAGCCCTGTGAGCTGTAACACAATTCTTCCTGGAGGGTCGGGAATTAAAGAGAAATGGGGAGATAATTGTAAAAATATATTGCTTTGGGAGGCAAAGGAAAAAGCTTGGCTAGGTTCTGATGCAAATCATATCTTATGAGAGTGTCAGGGGTTTTAATGCTCTCTTTTATGGGACAGCTGCTCTTTAACTGGTAATTAATAACTTGCAAGGGCAAATTTAGCATTTCAATCAGCGCTGAATGAGAAGAACCAGTGAAACTTAACAGCCTGGACGTGGAGCTCTTTATCTCCAGCAGAAGTGGCAGCACACAACCTTTCCTTAAACACCAGACATAAATCAAGCCTTCCCTCCTGTTTTGAGGACACAGATCCAAACCACTCAATACTGACACTCAGGTTTCTGCTTTGAGAAGACAAGTCTCCAAAGAGTGGCATCTCTTCACACTGGAATGCTGAATTATTTCCAGATTGTAATTGTTTGACTGTAGGAAACACCTTGATTCCCCAGCTTGGTTTCCTAAAGATCTGGACAATACTTTTAGGGTATTTTCCTGCTCCTCACACACTTTCTTTCCCCCCTTCCCTTTGCCTCTGCAGATAGAACAATCATTGTCATTTAAAAGGAAGATGAAGAAATGGTTCATAGAATTAATCTGCAGAGAGCAAAGACACAAGTCTTTCATTAAAAAACCACCCAGGACATAGATGTAAACAAAGAGAGGTCTCTGTGAAGGGGAATCATATTGAACTGGGAACAATAGCCTCTCAATGGATATATTTATTACTTCTAATGCATTTTTCCCTTTCCTCAGGACTGCTTATCTCATTTGGAACTGTTAAGCCTAGATTAAGCCTCACACACCATAGCTTTTTTTTGATAAAGCAAAAAAGCAGCTTGATAAAGCTCAGCAACTGCTGGAGCAGTTCCCAGGATATGTTTATACATGTCTGTGTGACGGATTAAAAGCGATTTTTCTTTTCAAACAGATAAATGCAATCACTGGTTTCAGATGATGGGCTTAAGCGCAGGCACCGAGCACCCACACTGGATAGCCCCCTCCAGAGAAATCCTATTACCTCCTAAAAATGCACACTGCGATGGAAAAAACTCTGCCAGTTTTCCTTTAGGCCCCCCTGAACTCCCCTGTGGATCACAAATGTTTCCTCAGCTCCCTTTGCCAAAGCTCTGAGCAGGACCCAAGCAGGGCTGGGGGTGAAGCAGCAGGTTGGTGGCCCAGACAGCTCCTCTTACTCACCCACACAATATCCCACCAGGTTGAGGTACTGCTCCTCCTTGCAGCTGGTCCTGCACTTCCCACGAGCCAGGGTGGCGTGGGGATGGCAGGTCAGACACTCCTCAGCAGAAGGGCCATGGCACGTCTTGCAGGATGGGTGACAGGCTGGACAAGAACAGCAACTCCTGTTATGCTCCTGCTGTTGTCCCCCTCTCCCCTCCCCAAAACACCAGCTCCCATAATCTCTCACTCCTATAAAACATAGACATAAGATATTCTCACGTCATCAGGGGCTGCAGGGTGGCTCTTACATCCTCATTTCAAACAAACAAGAAGAGGAATGAGGTGTCAATTTAAAAAACATGATTTGCTCCCTGCATTAATCAAGGTATAGATCCACACACAATGTAGAAGAGAGAGAGATTGGCCCTGTCATTCCTCCCTCCAGCTTGTGCATGTAAGAAAGAAAGTAGGATGTACAGGAGAGTTTAATTCATATTAAACTTCTCTTGGGACTGTGGCAAGAGTTTGATAAGCAAGAGAGGAAAACTGAGGAATGATTTCTCCACAGTGCCCTCCATGCCAGTCTGTCTGCTAAAAGCCCAGCCAAAAGGTGGCAGAGGAAGTGGCTAAGAGTGCTCAAAAACACCACACAGACTGCTTTTGCATCCTTCCCCCTTTAAAGACAGGTGCCAGCTTTCCATGCTAGGGATCAGAGGGAGATAAAAATACCACAGCTAAGAATCACTAAAAAATTCCTTAAAACTCTTTAAAGCTCTTTATGGTGAAAAGCACTTGAGAGATGCCACTGAAATTCTGTTCCCAAGACATTTACATAAGCCTGAAAGGGAGTAACACTGCACTCAGCAGTCACCACCTCAGAACTGATGAATCCTTACAATGCCCTAACAAATCAATCCATTTATAGACCTGTTCCTTGGCTGAATACATTGAATAAATAGAGCAATGGACTTTAAAAGAGGTTTCTCTCTCCAAACTCGAGGCTTTGCCTAATAAAAGCATTTTATGTTTCAGAGTTGTCCAGTAAAGACCTTTTTTCCAGAGCACAAGAGCTACAAACACCATCCAAGCAAAGCATCTTCAGGGAAACAGCCCAGAGCAGTAAAACTGATTATAATTTATAATTATCATTTATAAGTGTACGTCTCTCTCTCTCCCATTAGGAGGAGATCCCATCTGCTGAAATTGGACTATCCTATTCTCCCCTGGAAATACTTAAACAGCTTTATAGAAACCTGCCAGCAGTTCTGATCATGCTGAGAAACAGCCCCAGAAGGGGCAGGGACTGAGAGTGGCCAAAGGGCTGTGAACTCACCAGAGCAGCGATCCCTGTGATTGAACAGCCCCTGGGGACACTCAGGGAGGCACCTGCCCTCCAGCAGCACCTGGGAGGCTGCACAGGCTGTGCAGTCCTGGGAGGAATTCCCCACGCAGCCTGCACAGGAGGGGTGGCACTCTGCAGGGAAAGGGAAAGGAGAAGGCACAAATTAAGCTGTAAATTAATTCTGGCTTATCTTGGGTATTACTGTCCCAGAGTACACACAGATTGCTGGCTCCCAAAGGATGCAGTTAAAAACTGCACTTCTTCACCTCTTCTGGTACTGACCCTACAAGGAACCATCCTAAACTGAGCAATCTGATGAAATAAATACATAAAGTCATTAGCTAAAACCCTCCTATTTATTAGAGCAGCGACTGGAGGCTGCAGGTTCCATCACATGAGCTGAACACAAAGACAGATTCTGGACTCTAGGGAGACAAGACACAGGGCTGGAGAAAAGCAATTCAATTAAATGATTTATACAACTTATCTATCTGCCAGAGGTCCCTTCCCTGACTGTGTGAAAGCAGCACTTTGCCCTGCACATGAACATGCCTCTGTCCTGCACAGATAACACTGTGGGTTTGACTTTTCCAAGAGGGGCATCTACAAATTTTGCATGAATAATTTACAGTGAGGGGCTTCAAAGTTCAACATCTTGAATGTTCACCCCTTCCTGCAGTAAATCAACCCCCCATTCTGATGCCATCATTAACACAGCAGAGCTTTATGGTCTGTATAGGTCACTGTTAAAAGAATTGTTCCACCAAAAAAAAAAGCCACTTCTTTCTTTTTAACATCTCCTAAGGCAAAACACGAGCTTGTGCAGATTCTTTCCATAGATGTATCCATATGTCATTTACCCACATATCCATAGAGACCAATCACATAACCCCAAAAGACCTCACATTACCCTCTTTCCAAACTCTAGCCTTCATGGAAATGCTTCCTTCTTGGCATTTCAGGAGCAGGCCCTCAGGGTGTGCAGCAAGGTGTGCAGCAGAGGAGCTTCCTCAAAAGCAAAGAGTGCTCTGGGATGTCTTGACCTGCTCCAAGGGCTAAGAAGGAGACAGCTCAGTCTTTTTTGAAAAGGATTTAGGGATTGATCCTGGTTCAAAGTAAGGCAGTGCTAAAAATCACGTCGCCAGCTTCAATGAGAAGCAAGCCAAGCCGAGCTGAGCTGTGCAGGCTTGAACACAGTGACTTGAAAAGCAAAGTCCCTGGATCCTTTAGTCACAAGCTGCATGTTGAGCATATTTTCCCCTCAAAAGTACAAGTATGTGGCACTGTGAAAGCTGGCCTTTAAACACTGATGGCAGTCACGGGAGCTCCCAGTGGGGATCAAACACAGCACAGGCTGCCATCAGGCCATCCCTGCTCACCTCTGCAGACTCCTGAGCTGTCCACATGGGAGTGGGCTGGGCAGTGGGAGAGGCAAAGGCCGTGCAGAGCTCCCTCCCCAGGCAGGTGAGGCTGCAGGACATCCTCGGGCACCTGGCACTGCAGGCACTGAGTGGCACCAGGCCCGGAGCAGGAGCGGCACGAGGGGTGGCAACCTGGGCACAGGGGGACAGAGCCATCAGAGGCACAGCCTTCCCAGGGAGAAGGGCAAGGAATGGCTTCTCCTGGGAGAAGGACAAGGCACAACCACCCACCCATCTGCTTTCTGTAACTACTGAACAGAGACTTTAGAAAGAGAAGGAGAAAAGCGAAGGAGAAAAGAGAAGGAGAAAAAAATCCTTGACATCACTAAATCATGAGGGTGTGAGGGCAGAAGGTATGTGGGAAAATTCACTTTTCCTCTAAGTAAAAACAGGGAAAGGCAGGAATTACTCATTGACAGGTTCAGCATGGGATAAAGGATGAACAAAAGCCAGCTTGCAGCAGCTGGGGAACGTATTCCAAGCACACAACTTACCCTTGCAGATGTTGTGATCCTGGTAGAAACCCTGCCCACAGCCCTGCAGGCACTGGCCCTGGAGCAATGCCAGAGGGAAGGAACAGGAGGTGCAGTGAGTGGCCAGAGGTCCCTCACACGTGGAACATGAAGCGTGACAGGCTGGTAGAGAAACAAGAGCACACAGAACTGAAACATGCCATTTCTTCTCCCTGAGAGTGGTGTTGCTGACTCCAGCCTCCTCCAGCTGTGGAGAACTCCCACCTGGGATGATATTCAGCTAAGTGAACTAATGAGAGCAGAAGAGCACATGTATTAATAACCACCAACAGCAGTAACTCTCACTCACACGGTGTTTGGAGTGTGTGTCTCAGCATGTCTCAATGTGCTCCACGAGGCAAAGAGGTTATTTAAAACAACCCATCACAAGTGAAACCAAAGAGAACAAAAAACCCCATGCAATTCCCTGTCCCCACTCACACTTCTGTGCTCTCAGAGGTTTAAAAAGCTCAGGAGAATGTGGCCCTCACCTCTGCATCCTCCAGCGTTGCTGGGGAAATATCCCCCCGGGCACTCCAAAAGGCACCTCCCCTCATGCAGCAGCTTCCCCGCAGCACAGCTCACACACCCGGCTGGCCCTGAGGGGCATTCCTCACAAAACTGGCCACAAGCTGCCAAGGAGGAGGGAGAATTACTGACAGCCACTCAATAAGGGGGGAACAACAGAGCTATCAACCTCTTTCCATGCATGGAAACCATCCTGTAAATCTCTGCAGGTCAGCGTACAACAAGCATCAGTTACCAGACTGTTCAGGGAGGATGGGGGGAAAGGGGATTCAACAAAAGGTTATTTCCCTCCTTCTCTCCCTTTTCCAGTCAAAGGGTTAAGTGTGAAAAGCACATGGTAGTGTTTCTTGTCAGCTCCTGTGGGCTGTATCCTCCCAGGCAGTCAGTCTGAAGCAAACTGACCTGTTGTCTGAGAGCACTATGGACCTCTGGCTTCCCTAAGGCAAGGGCTTATTCCCCAAGGAAATATGCTGTGGGATATTTAGAAGGGACAAGTGTTTTACTCAACCCATTTTTGTTTCTTCTCACCAGTCAAACCAGCCCCCAGGTCTCCAGCTGGGTCTCAAAATGCCTGGCTTTGGTAGAAGAGCAAAGGTGAATCCTGGAGGTTTCCAGGAACAGTTTTGGGGTTTTGAGAAATGCCCTCCTCAATCTGTTCCACTGAGGTGCTTTAATTCCCCCTGGCCACCTCTTCCCCTTTTCCCAGCAAACCTTCCCAGCTCCCAAGGCACATCTGCTCTGCAGGTACTAGTTATTGTGATGCTGAATCATAATTAAATTTACAGAAACCTGCTGGCAAAGGCCATTTTTCCTTCCCCAGACAAATGGATTTGTCAAGCCCTCAGAAACAACTCAGGCTTTCACGCTGTTCAGAGAGGGGGGAAAAAAAGCCCTTAAACCTTTCATCATCTGATTAACTTAAATGAATTAATACTCATACAAACAAACAGCAGCTTTCCTCAGCCCGTATTAATGCACAAGGTGCAGCTGCCTTGTCAGACATGAAGAAAATGCCAGCTGCTGCACAGCTAAATGAAATATTGATCCCCTTTTTTTGGGCAGAGCATTTCTCAAGGAGGTATTTACCAGTGCAGAGTCCATCCTTTGGGTAAAACCCCTGGCCACAGCTGGCCAGGCAGAGCCCTGCTTTCAGCACGTGTGATGTGTCTCTGCAGGACAGACAGTTGTTCTCAGCAGGCCCCCAGCAGGAGGAACAGGACTCGTGACAAGCTGCAGGGAGGAAAAGTACAGCATTAACCAGCAATCCACTCCCAGCCAGCCATGGAGCATGGCTGGGACACAGTGATGATCTGGATATTTCTGAAGGATATCCCATTCCTCCTGTCAAATCTGGTGCTGCCAGTGCTTGCAGCAGCTGTGCAAATTACAGTCCTTCTAGCTATTAAGAGGTTTCTTTCCCTTGATTGCACCCAAATATGTTCCAAAGCTGTTCCTCAATTTATTATTTCACAATAAGGCAGGTACGTGCTTCTGCTCCCAGTTCATATTCCAATGTGAGGAGTGTCCTGTTAGGACACTGGGCATCCTGTACCAGCCAGGATCTACCCCTCAGTGTGCAATTGCATCTAATGGTGGCTGAATCCCAACACAACGAACACCAGCCCTCCCATCCCATTTGGCAAATACCCAAATACTGAACATACCCAGAGGTTTGCAAAGTTCTCAACTCCTCTCTGGAGCTGCTGCTCCTTTCCAAGAGACACTCCTCCCCCTGGGCTCTATAAACAGCTCTATTAAAAACACATTTTTGATAAAAGCCAGGGCAGCTGGGCAAAGGTGCTCTGGCTCCCACCACGCACCATTTGCTGCCTGCACTAAAGCCAAGTGCCCCAGTTACCAGTTGGCTCCTGCTGGCAGAGATCCTTCAAACCCAAAGCAGCTTTCAAGCCTCCTAGCTGGGCAGCTGTTGTGTTAAAATTCCATGTCTTCCTAGCTGGGCCTACCAGAGGTCATCAGACTGAGCTGCAGTGAATTTGGCAGGCCCTGGGTGGATGCAGGTGGAAGAGCAGCCCCAACCCATCCCTGCCCTGGGAGGGTGGGCAGGCCCTCAGGGTGCCCAGAGAAGCTGTGGCTGCCCCATCCCTGGAAGTGTCCAAGACCTGGTTGGATGGAACCTGTTCTAGTGGAAAGTGTCCCTGTCCACAGCAGGGGAGTTGGAGCTCAATGATCTTTCCAATCTCTTCCAACCCAAGGCAGTTTGTGATTCCATGATCCTGTGATTCCACACCCTCACACACGCCCTGGCTGCAGAAGCTTTGGCTCTTTCAGCACTGGGCTGCTGCCAGGCTCAACAGCTGCTCCTCACCCAAAGAGCAGGGGGAAGATGGAAGCATTCAATGAGCCACTGTCAGCTACAACATCTTTGCCTGCAGCAACTGAGTGGGTGTGTGAAAACAAATCAACACAAGTGACTGCACTGCCAGGAAACTGTTTCCACCCTCCCTGCCCGTTTCCAGCTTGGATTTGCACGGGCTGCTTTTGCTGCAAACATGTAAAGCATTCCCAGCAGGAGGGCCAAGGGCAATGGCATCCCAGCAAGAACACAGGGAGAAGTCACTGCTCAGCTTTGGGAAAGCACAGATGGGTCCAACCATTTCACCCACCCTTCCTGCCCTCCTCCTGGTGAGTTCAGCTTAGCCATGCTCAGTCCTGGATGCTCGGGGTGAGCCTCCAGAGCCAGGAAAGAGGGCGAAAAACAACAGGTAGTGAGTAAAACTCCAAGTGCTGTGCCAGGGAGTGAGCAGAGCCTGTTAGTGTCAAGTTACACATCTCAATATTCCCAGTTTGGGAGATCAAAGCAGAAACACTCCAGTTCTGCCTGGGCTTTTGAATAATCTTGAAAACATGAATAATTAAGTTAGAAAAAAGCAGTGAGAGCATTGAACAGTGCAGGTCCTTCGAGCCCTTCTGTTCTAGCAGGCAAAACATGGTTTATTTTTGCTTCCCCCTTTGCTTTGCCTTTGGATGGGGGGGATCTGAATTGTTTTCCATGGTGGGAAAACCCACCACTCTGCTCTGACACCAACTGATCCACGATCTTTAAATCCACTGCTACATTCTTGAACTTATACCTTCTATTCTCAAATTTACTTTCTTTTAATGGTTTTAATACTTTGCAGAAGCAGGTGGAGGGAGGGATGGGGAAGGAAACAACCCTGGTACAGGATTAAAACAGGGCAGAGATCAAACAACTTCAATCAGAAATTCAAACCAGATTCAATTAGAGCAGATGTTACAAAACATGAACAAAAGGAAAGGCTAATTCACTGTGTTCTGCTACAATGCAGACACCAGTGTTCCAACAAGAGGATGGAGCAAGAAACCTGATGCAAGTCTCTTTCAAGTCCAGAGCAAACTCCTCAAGGGGGAGTTTACTGGAACTATAGCAATTAACACAGTCTAGTTCATCCTTTCTGTGATTTTGGAACATGCTTATTGGAGATGTTAAAACCATTATGAGCAAAACCTTGCCGAGCAGTCTGAGCCTCATCAAGACAATCTGATTAGAGATTTGTAAAAATAAAGAGGATTCAAGGAAGGAGTGAATGGCAAGGAATTACAGAGCGTACCCGAAACGTAAGACTCTCTCCACTGGTTTGACTTTATGCAGAAAATGCAGCCAGGCAGAACTAAAGCAAATTGGTTTAACTCCCTGGAGGAGAGAGGAACAAATTTTCCCAGCCACTTTGAGCCTCAAGCATGCGTGACTGCAAATGTGGATGGAGTGCACAATCAGTAACCTACAAACCAGCAATGAAATGAAACATTACCCTTTCCCCACTGCCAATTCAAACACCAGCAGCAGGTGGAAAGGAAATGGCCAAATAAAACCAAACCAACTAGAAGATTATTTGATACTGAAGTCTGTAAATTCTTTTGGGCTGGGCCTCTCTTGTCTATTCATACATTGACAATGGTGCCCTGGGCTGCAGTGGCTGCAGCATGACATGGGTGTTTCAGCCTTTCAAAACCTGGAACAAGTGGTCAGCTCTTCAAGGAAAGTCACTTGCCCTCTGAAGTGTTTGCCCCTGAAACCTGCCAAAAGCCCTAAGCCTGTATTTAATTTGAAGCAGGAGGGTTTAGTTCCAAGGAAATCAAAGCAATGGCTCAAGAAGTTAAGCACGGGCTCCACCCCCTTGCTGAATTAGAGCTGCAGAAATAATTAGAGGCATTCTAAAAAGGCCAAAATTACTAGGGAAAGAGTGCTAATTTTAGAGGAAACAAATAAACTGCCCTGATAAAAAAGGAGCTGCTTTCCAGTTTGGGAGAAGTTAAGAGCATTTCAAAGGAGCAGGGGAATGTCATAAAAGTACTGTCATGGTTCCATCAAGAGAAAACTCACTTCCCAGTCATATTGTCAGTCTTTCCAATTGCTAAGATAAAGGATTTAGACACATCTCATTGTTTTATAGAATTACTAATCTACTTTGCAAATATGCTTCCTGAGAACAGGGAGCCCCAAGAACTTTCAGGAGGAGCTCACAGCATGAAACACAAGTGAAAGGCAAAACAAAGCAGAAAACTTACCCAAAAAACTATTTTCTGAGTCCTCTCAATCCCCCACCCCTCCAAGCAATTTGCTACACACCCCAAAGTACCATCT
Source organism: Campylorhamphus procurvoides (assembly GCA_013396655.1). NCBI lineage: Eukaryota > Metazoa > Chordata > Aves > Passeriformes > Dendrocolaptidae > Campylorhamphus > Campylorhamphus procurvoides. Next base: position 53,687 of record WBMV01006162.1, read on the forward strand.
GAAAGGTCTGGCACTGAAGTCAAAGAGACACAGCCACCCCAGACCCTCAGCAGGATTAGTGCACACCTCCTGCTCTGTGCCCTTAGCACCACAAACCCACAGCCACGTTTCAAAAATGAAATTGCAGGGAGGAATTGAAGGAGGACAGTGATGGAAACTGTCAGTGTTCAAAAGCAGCGAGTCTGAGACCCCTAGAACTGAACCAGTGAGGAATTGCCATCAATATTTCCCCAAGCAGCAATCAGTTTTACCCTCTATGGTTTGGTTCCTCTGTTCCCTCCTCCCTTTACTCCAGGGTGCATCTCCACACCTATTTCAACAGCAGAGGGTTCTCCCAGCTCAGGTACAGCTCCTGTCTGCTCTTTTGCTATCCCAGAGGGCTGCAGCCTTTTTGCCTGGAGGTACCTGTGCAGAGGAGCTGATCCTGGAAGAATCCCTTCCCACAGGAGGGCACACACTGCCCGTTCCTCATCAGCAGGGGTGGCTGGCACGAGGAGCACTCGAATCCATTGCTACAGGCTGAGCAGGTTTCATTGCAGGCTTCCAAGAGAAAGGAGAGAAAAGAAAGATATATCAACCCCAAAGCAGCAAGACCCTCCCTGTTGCCCTGATAAAATGAGATAATTCCACCTCATTTTGCCAAAAGACTCTGAGAATTTCCATTTCTCAGGGGCTTCCACCAGAAACCTCCTGAAGCCTCAGGGTTCCAACTCAGCATGTGGCTGAATGCTTTTCCAAACCAAACCTGACACCCTGGAGACAATAACCCCTTAGGATCCTACAGCCAGAAGCAGAGCTTGCAGCAGGGAGGGGGGTCTAGCATTACCTAGGCAGGTGTCCCCATGCTGGTAGAAGCCCAGCTCACAGGTCTCCACACAGCGCCCGTTCTGCAGCTTCTTCCTCGAGTCCTGGCAGGTGTCACAGTGGTCAGAGGCCTGGGAGCAGGTCACACAGTCTGCATGGCACCCACCTGGCACGGGGACAGGGCACACAGGGGAAAATCAGAGGCAGGTTGCAGTCAGCAAGGCACAAAACAACCCACTGCCAGCACCAAAGTGAAATCCATCACTTGTTTCTGTGGGTGGTCCGAGGTGTGTTGGTTTTGGATGGGGTTTTTTATACATAAATACACCTGTGTTATGCTAAATATTTTATTGCTGTATTTAGTATGTGAGAGGTTATTATAGGGGCTCAGATTTTCTAGGCTGTTGATTAAAAGGATGGTCGTTGTCCACGTGGTTTCTCAGCAGTAAAAATCCTCAGTCATCAGGAATTAATGGTGTGAAACAACCTGAATTTTGAGTTTCCTTCAGTGAAACCCTGCACTAAGTCAAGAGTGTATCCATGCCAGGTCAGGGTACAGGTGCCAGACCATTCCTCTCCCCAGTCAAAACCTTGATGTCACAGCAGCATTTCCTGACCACAGGTCCTTGGAGAGGTACAGAATGGCACAATTATTCCCCTGAGTAAAAAAAAATCTGCTCTAAGTCAAAAGTTCTCAGTGAGAGGGAATATTTGCTGCACATCCCAGAGGAGCAGCAATCCATTTTTTGCTGGCTTTATGGAAGCAGATGTGTCAGGGGCTCATGTTCTGGGCTCAGAGATTGAATTGCTGCAGGCTGCATTTGGCATTTGTTTCTCATCCCTTGCACTGCAAGGCAGAGGAACACAGAGGGAAAACAGCAGGCTTGGGGAAAGGAAATTGCCAGTTACCTTTTAGGACACAAAAAAACCCAAGTTTGGCTCTGGATGTCCAGGGCCATGACTTCAAAGCCTGGGTTTTCCCCAGTGATACCATTATGGCAGCTAAATTTTCAAGGGTCAGCTCTCAAGGTTAACCAGTAGCCAGTGGCACTTCTAGATAAGGAGGAGAATGGAGGGGTGCTGAGAGGGCTGTATCATCTCTCCCCTCTTCAGCAGCCTGTGCAGATGCTGTTCCCTTTCAAAACACCAAGACAATTTCATCTGAACTCTCCAAACCCTGTTTTCCTCACTTTTCCATCTGTAGTGCTTTGCATTTTCATTAGCAGTAAATAACAAGCTCTAAAACACGAGTTTTAGAGTGCCCAGGCACCCCAGCACAATTAAACTGTGAAGCTATTTGCCTTTTCCTGAGATAAAACATTAACTGGAGCACTCTGATAAAAACCAGAGTTATATGAATGCAAGCAGAGGAGATAACAACATGAAAAACTAGCAACCCACAGCTAAAGCCTCCCAACTAAGAAATGTAAATCCAGGGGAATGACAACATCCTGGAGAAAATGGAATTTATAGGCTAAGGCTATCCTAATCTTTCCAAACAATTATTAACTGGCAGCTGTTTAGCCTCAGGTGAGCTTGTGGCATAACGGTGGAAGCAGATTCTTTCTTCCTTCCACTCCCAAGAAATAATCAGGAGCCCATGAACCCCATGTTAGGATTCAGAAAGGGGAGGCTGAGGAGAAAAGAAGACAACAAAACATTTCCAAAACTCCTTTGGCAGAAGCAAGCTGTGATTTACACCAGGGAAAGTCAGTGGGAGCCTTTGGATGAGCACTAAACCTCGCTAAGAACTAAAAGCAGTCCATGAGCAAGTGCAAATGGGACAAGCCACAATTCCACTCAGGTGCCAGAAGGGAGCATGGGGAGTGAAGGAAGGACTGCCCTGGCTGTGTACCTGGCTGGCAGCGTGGACAGCAGTGCCCCTTCAGCTCCAGAGCCAGGCTGCCCCGTGGGCAGGGCGGGCAGGAGTGCTGGAAACAGGTCACCTCCCCATCCTGGCACTCACAGTGCCTGCAGGGCCCTTCCTCCCATGTCAGTCCATCCTGCAGGAGAAACACACACAGTGTGAGGGGCCAAGCACAGCCTTGGCACACAGGGACCTCTGGGTGACACACCAAGGGGGTGGCAAAGAGGACAGAAAAGGGACAACAAGCACTTTCAAAAGTCCTCCTCTGTCAGAGCAATGAAAAGCCCATTTTTGGTATATTTAAACCAAGATTCTTAACGTTTCCTTTCTCTTCTACTTCAGAGAATGTTAATAATTGCCTCCTGTGGCAGTAAAAGTGATGATCAGTGGGATACACAGGCAGAAAGGCACACATTGCCCCAGCTCTGTAGCTTCTACTTCACAGGATTGAAATCATACATCTTTAACTCTGTGAAATGTGCAGGAAACTCACGAGGAGGGATATTAAATATTAAAAGAAATGATTGATTGCACTGCACAAAGGAGAGCAAGGAAAGCTGGAATTCTGCAGCAGAGGCACGCCACTGTTTCTGTGACTTCCAAAAGCACTCTGCAGACAATATTAATGGCTTCTGTTTCTGCTACACTTGCAAACAATATCCACCCCAGAACTGGGAGAGAGGGGCAGTTCCTCCAGGCCTTCATGAGCAGAACTCACTCTTCCCTGCTCCAAAGTACCAGGATACTCACGGCTCTGGTATGTCCTTTGTAAACACAGTAACTCCGACGAGAGATACATTCGGGGCAGCACTTCCCATCCAAGTGAATTAATTCTTCACCCTGCGAAGGGAAAGGTTGCAGCGATTCAAAGGGAACCAGCACCACCCAAACCACCGTGGAATGCAGAGGCAGAGCAGCTCTTGCCCTGGAATGCAATCTCCAATATCTAATTTCACCTTATCTTCTCTCTATCCCACTTCATCTCCGGAGGTATAGCTTGAAAAATGTGCTCAGTGAATATTGCAGCTGCAGGACAAACCTCAGAAAAGGTGCTGGAATCCAGTGATAAAGCCATTCCTTCATCCCTAAATCCCACAGAGAGACACCCCCCGCTCCTTCTACTGTGGATCACTGGGATTTTACTGGACCACTGACAAGGTTTCAATGCCTAGAAGCTTACCTTCATTTTCAGTGTTCTACTTTTTCTTCCCCCCAAGAGAATTTCAAAGCACATGCTCTATTTATCCCAGATGGAAAAAGCCTGTTCTTTGTCACAACTCCACAGATTTCACTTAAATAACTTCAGCTTGAAGATAAGAATTTAGCAGCAGGAGAAAGGAATAAAGTGCCCCAATTCACCACCACTCTTTGTGCCCTCAGTGCAAGCTGAATATTTAGAAAAGAGGGAGAGACTTTGTCCCTAGGGGACCAGGACACAGCTCAAAAGAAACAGCTCCAATTTCCAAGATTACCAAATAGCTTTATGCCAACTGGGTGGCTGTTCCAGCAGGAACAACTTTCCAGGGCAATTTTCACTGTGCCACACTGGCACACTCAATTTTTGCATGGGAATTGGGTTCCCCAAGGGAGAACACCTAAGCCAGGTCACACTCTGGCACCTCCAGTGCATTCCTGAGGAGGGGAAGAGAGGAGAAACCATCGGGTTCTGAGTCCCCTGAACCTCTCTCTGCTGCTTCTCCACATTCCTGCTCTTCAATCAGTGCTCCAAAAGGCCACTGGCAGGGGTTGGATCTCATGTCACCACTCTGTACTGTAAACTCTCCCACCCCATCCCTATCCATAAACACACAGTGTAGGAAAGTCCAAAAAAAACACCCAAAAGGCAACCACACTGCTCTGCCAAGACTCAGAAAAGGGAGAGCCTATGGGAGATAACTTGTGGCTTTGCTGCCCTGAGATTCATCCCATTCCAGGTTGGGAACATGCACTCCTGGCTCATATCCTGCTGAAAAAGGCTGTTTGAGGGTTAGGTCAGAAGCAGCACGGCCACTTTGTTGGACATGTTTGTCTGAAAGGGTTTGGAGCTGAATCTCTCCCATACCCTCCTTTCATGTCGAGCTGTCCAATTTTTGCAGTTCAGATCTGTGGCCTCATTACACTTGCAGGAGGATGATGTGACCAGAAAACTAATGGTGCCTTAATAAAGAGATGAATCCAAATGCTCCTGGCTTCACACTGGCTCTGATTTATTGAGGCAGGTGCCTAAAAAACAGCCCTGCAACTCCAGAAGGAAAAAGCAAAGGAAGAAGAACATAAGGCATTTGCTTTCTGAGGAAATAGTTTCTTCTAATTAATTAATGCACAGCTTGTACTACTGAGGTAAAGTGACCATGACTTGAGCAGTTTTGAACTCCACATGCTAACATCTCCAGCTATTCTTCTGGAAAACATCCCTGGCTTTCCTGAAGAATGGATTATTTTGGCAGCACCTTTCAGGTACTGGAAGGCCACAATGAGGTCACCCCAAAGCTTCTCTTCCCCAGGCTGAACAATCCCAGCTCCCTCAGATTCTGCAGTGACAACACAGAAACCTTTCCCACTGCAAAAAAAAGCAATTCAAAGCATATTTGTACACGTGTAGGTGAAGCACCCAACCCTATCTAATGCATTTTGCACATCCACTACAGAGCAAATGTAACATAACCTGGCTGAGATTTGGAATAAACAGCAGTGGGAATAAAATACCTTGCCAGCTTCACTTCCATACCAGGAATGACATGGGGAAAAAATGGAGAATAGTAGAATATCCATAGAACATTTATTTCCATATCCAAATACCTCACTGAAAGTCACTGTAGTACAGGGAATGAAGAGGTAAAAGAAACTTTCTTAAGCTTTTAACTCTCTCTGACCTGCACCTTTCTCCCCACGTTAAACTGCTGGTAAAGTCATTGGACCCTCTGGGTGTCTGACCCTCCTCTACAGCACAGCATGGGGGGCAATCCAAGTTACATGTGGCATTGATTTACACTGCTCTGCTTCACAACACAAGCCCACTGTGCAAAACCTGCATGGAACACCCCAAATCTGCCCTCCATCCCTGGGAAACATTTCCAAGGCAGTTGCACTAAATAAGGCCTGAGGGAAGATCCAATTCCTGGAGTGTCTCAAGTGGAGAAAAAATTAGAAGGGAGGGGAAACAAAACAATCCTAAGGCTTGACAGACACACGTGGGAAGAAGAGAACCCATCCTCACCTTGGCACAGGCCACAGTGGCACACTGTGCCCTCTGGCAGGTGACCCGGCCGTCCTCGCAGAGGCAGAAGTCACAGCGGGTGCTGTTCCACATGTCCCCGTGGTGCCTGAGGGTGCCACCGTGCCAGCAGCTCCCCGTGGAGGGCACACACTCCTCACAGCACCTCCCGGGCCGCTGCACTCTGCTCTGCCCCTGCAGGACAGCAGCAGGCAGTGAGTAGGGTTTTGGGGGCACCCCGGGGGCACAGGGGGGGTGTCACTACCTTCTCACAGGTGACAGGGCCACAGCTCTCCCTCAGGCATCTCACTTCTCCTCTGTGACAGGCACACGCAGTGCAGGCGTTTTTCTTCCACTGTGCCCCGTGCTGCTCAGAGAGAACACGAGGACAATTGTTAAACACTCTTGGGAAAGGGCCAAATTCCTTCTGGAAACGTGCTTTATGGGATCTGATGGCTCCTTCTGCATGTCTGCATCAGATAACCAACTTTGCTTTAAAAATGCTTATCTCTACATCACCCTCAAACAGGAAGAAGAGGGATGAGGTCTAGAGGACATTGTGGTGTGTATTTTTCATGAATTCCAAACTAGTGGCATTGGGGAGGCCTTAACTGCTGTTCTTGGCAAAAAATAATCATTAACAGAAAAGTCCACATATATACACTCATTAAATAATGCATTATATTAATGCCAGATGATACAATGAAAGCTATAAATACTCTGACCGCCGGTGCTTTCTGCTTTCCTCCTTCAAAAAGAGTGTGAAAATAAAGTGCCTCGTCTGCTTCACCTTGCAAAATTCCTTTCTGCTGGCCAGCAAATTCTTATCTAATCCCTTTTTCTTTCAACTCCCCTGGCTTTCCAGGAAGGAAAAAAGCAATAGCTGTGCTATCAGTGCTGGCAGAAAGTCAGATGTCGGGGAGAAGGGAAAGATGTGCCAAAAACTGTGAGCAACTGCCTTTTGGTGTGGTTTGTCCCCAGTCACCTGGAAGGCTCTTCCTGACACCGAGCAGGGCTTTGGAGCACACTCTGGGCAGCACTTTCCAGGAGGCAGAGCCACCACTTCATCCTGGGCACAAAGCAGAGACAAGGGAAATAAGAGCAGGAACAGTTAATGTACCATTGCTTGGAATTCCAGGCATTCTGTACCCCTGGAACAACCCACTGTTGGCCCCACAAGCAGCATGAGATCAGCGTACCAGGCTTGAAGGATGTTTGCCTCCTCTCATTTTCTGGGCTTATTTGGATAGCAGCTGAGGTCTGAACACATGGACAGATGCAGATTAAGACACATACACAAGATAAAGTGCTTATATTCAGGCACACAAATATACAGAGGAGAAAATAGACATAAAGCTATGCAGGGAAGGAAGCACAATAAAGCAGGAGATGGATGAGAGGAGTTTTTTTCCCTGGTATTGCCACATTTTGAGGTTTTGAAGGCGTGATTTACACGCACCACCTCTCAAGCACCTGCAGTGTTTTAGTTAAATCCATCCATACTGCCTGAGCAGGTGTTAAATTATGCTTCAAAAACGGATTTTCCTAATTTAAACATTTTTTATGGCTGATCTAAATCATACTGGGATAGACTGGTGCTTCACATCAATATAACACTTCCTGCAAGCCTCAACTCCATCCATCCAAAATGTCTGTAACTCCACTGCTAACAAATGCACATCCATCCAACAATCAGAAGACTGACTGGAGGACTGGAATTAGTGTGGAAATGCCAAGCACAATCATCTTTGTTAGCCAAACCCTTGGCTTCCAAGGAAAGAGTGGGAGACTTTGTACAGAAGTTATGAAGGACAGATCTCCCAGCAGTTAAAAGAACTCTTTTGTGGATTTAGGTGGGATATATAGTGGGACACTTAGGTATAAGAGGAATTTTTGGAGCTCCTCTCCCTCAGAGCCTAAGGGAGAGCAGAGTTATCTGAAAGGTGGAAGTTGGAAGTTGAATCCTGGGAGAATTGATGTCTTGGCTTTTGACAGGGAGTGGAGAATGAAGGAAGGGACAGAGATAAAGGCACGTGTTTGGTGTGAGTGAGATCAGAGCAGGCTCCTTGCACATCCTGCTTAATGTCCCTTCTGCTGGGACACATCCTTGGTAGGAAACAGCTGGAACACCACCAGGCCTGGCTTTCTGCTGTGTTAACTTGGATGCTCTCAGCCAGCCACCCCCTCAAAGCACACCACAGCAACAATAAACACAAATTAAACCCTAATGATTAGCTGATTAAACATTAGTGCAAAGGCTCAGCAGGTAACACCAGCCCACCTGGAGTGGGACAGGAGTAACCCAAAGCACGCATAAATTTGGTTCAATGCAGAGTGTTTAGCAAATTAATACTATCTCAGGACAAAGCAAAACACAATTAGCATGCACACCAACAGGTGAGCTTTCCTTCTATCCAAAAAGAAAACAGTGTTAATTGCCCAATTGCTGTTGTAAAGGAGCACACCAAGGGGCACAAAATACAAGTACAATGAAAAGGATTTAAAGAGCAGAGTCAGCCCCTTCAGCACTGTCAATATAACAAGAATTCCAGAAATTGAGAGGTTTGCCCAGAGTACTGTGTGTAGTTTGCTGCCTTTACCAACCCTGTGTTGACACTGCATAAGATCCCACAGGGTTTTGGCTGGATTGATCCCTGCATAAATGCCAAAAACCCTCACCCTTTGTCCACAGGAAAGATTTTGGACACAGGAATGTCCCAAATGCACTAAACCCACAAGCTTGCCCAACTTCTCCTCCTGGTTTTGTTGGTTTCTAAAGCACACTGAAGGAACAGTGCTCTGAGACTTCTTTCAGCTGAATTTGCCTTGTTTTCCTGAACTTCTGAAGTCAAAAAGGGAATTTCATCCACATTTGAATGCTCTCAACTGTAGGTCTTGTAAAATAAAAAGGTTAAACAGGGCCTGCAAATCAAACTTCTCAGCTGCAAACCAAACACTGAAACCTGAAAAGATAAACTCCATGAAAAATCTTGTGTTTTCATTCCTTGGTGCAACAGAAGTAAAGACATTTCCTGACCAACCCTTGATAATTTTTTTAGTATAAAACAGCAAGCAGTTTCTTTAGCCAGAATTTGTGCTTACCTAGCCAGCAAAGGGATGATCAAAGTCAAATGGTGGGGGAAGGAGGTGTTATGGAAGAGACAGACAAGGCTTCCCCATCATCTCCCCACACCACTGACTGAACACCCCTTTTCCAAACTGCCCCCTCGTCCCCCAGCAGCTTTGCACGGACAGGGAGGGTGCTGGGGGATGTCCCCAGGGGCTGGTGGGTGCTGACCTGGCTGCACAGCAGGGGCTGGCAGGAGGCTGTGGAGCACTGAGTGGTGCCATCCCTGCAGACACATCTGGAGCACCGGCCCAGGTGCCAGCTCTGCCCGTCCTGGAACACGTGGCCATCAAAGGAGCAAGGCTCTAAGAGACAGCAAAACAAGGTGGGGAGGGGTTTCTTTTCCAATGCCCTTTAATCCCTTCCCACCACCCATCATTAAAACATAAATTCTGGCTGAAGACAGGAGCAATTCAGCCAGTTTCCAAGGGCTTTAGACTTGCTAATTAAATGCTCTGGATGCACTTGTCCCAAGGTATCCAACAGCTCAAGGATTTTGGGAACTTGCAGTCCAAGAGCACAGGAAATACCTGTGCCTTTTTCCCCCAATTTTTTGGATCTCCAAAACAAGGACAAGTTAGAGGCAGATCTGCTCCTTGCTTAAAGCTTATCCCCTCCTGTGGGTGAAGCCATTGAAAATGTGACCATGGCAGTGGGACAGAAAGGGTATTAAGAGATACACTGGTGTCTTCCCAATGAAACTGAACAGGGATTTCTAGATCTGGGCCTAAAAGGAGGTTTCCATCTTGGATGAGGGGAGCCATGCAGTACTCACCACCACGGCCCAGGCACGTGGGACAGCAGGAGCCCTGGGCAGTGTGCTGCAGCTGCCCTGGGGCACAGCTGAGGGCTGGGCAGGTCCTGGGGGTGCAGCTCACCTTCCCCTCGGCACAGGAGCACTGGGCACACCCCGAGCTGGCCCACTGCGTGCCGTGCTGCAGCAAAGGAGACACGGTGAGAGCTGCACACAGAGCTCCTCTCCCTTCCCAAGCATCCTTCCATATAACTAACCTCCCAGTGAAATCCCCAGGCTGTTGGGTGCAGCCCCTCTCCCCTTCTGGGGGGCAACCTCTACATTTAGAGACCTGTTTTCTCTAGAGAAATATTCAACATAAGCCCCAACACGCATCAGAACACAAGGTGGGCAGGTGAACACCACCCACCCCACATACCTGACACACTTTGCAGTGAGTCAAACCTCATTTCATTTGCTTACTCCTTACTGCAGGAACAAATAGCCCTACCCTGGGGCAGGGGGAGGGAAACCTGGCCCCAAGAAGAAACAAGCTGGTGTGTTGCAACACTTTCCAACAAAGAGAGAAGGTTAATTTTCACGAGAGATGCAATATTGAATTAGGCAGGGAGTGAAAAAGCTCTTTCCAGACAGAGGACATGTATTTTCCTCACTAGGGCCAGTGCTGCCAGCTGGATACTTTCAGAAGGAAGGTCAGGTCCTAAAGTATGCCAGTAGCTGGCTGACAAAAGAGGAAAGTTCTTCCTTCAGGAAATCTATGCTGACCATCAGGATGAGACTCTGCACTGACAAGAGGTTGCTTTCTGAGCACCTGGCAGTGAAACAGGACCAGAGGCACCAATATGCCCATATCCTTGTGGGGATGCCCACCCAAAGAATGGGCTCTCAGAGAGCCAAAGAGCAAGAGAGCACAGGAAAATGCAGCAACAGCATAAACTAGGAGAAATATAATGTAATATGATATAACATAGTACCACCCAAAGCACAGGCACAAAGAAATAGAAGAGGATGGATGTGCTACCCCTCCACTCCAGTTTTGGCCTGGCTCAGAACAGATTCATGCTGAGACAGAGGGTTACAACACCCATCTCAGGTGCAGAGGGCACAGTCCAGATGTGCAAATGTGTCTGGGCATTTTGGCATATTCCTTGAGAGCTGGGCCTGAGCTGCCTCTTGTCAGACAGAGAAGTCTGTAAGAGCAGGACTTGGGTTTGCTCTGCAGCCATTTTGCTCCATTTGCCTAATGCTTGACATGATTCATTGACTGCCACCCAGGAATCTTTATTTTTCCCTTATCTGCAGACACTTATTCTGATTGCTTTGGCCTTTCAGCCCCCTCTGGGTGAAACCACATCCCGGAACCCGCCTCTTGAATAATTCAGGACTACAAAACACAGAGCCCAGGTGGCACAGCAGCAATCAATCTCTGGAGCATAGATGGCTGCTCAGAGAAAAGCCCTCTTTGACACAGCTTCTATGCCAAGTTCACTGTGCTCTGGTCCCCTCCTGACTCTGCTGGAGTGTCTCAGTCACCCACAGAAACTGCAAAGGGAAGGAACAGTGGGGAAATGTTTCCCCTTAACCCATGCTGGACACAGTGACACATTCCCTTTCTGCAAACCTCGCTGACCAAGCTCCTGTTAAATTCCATTATCAGGCAGTGGCAGAACATAAACCTAAAGACCTACCCTTGCCCTGCTCAGCATCCTTCACTGACTGAACCAAAGGGAGCTAGAAATGGGTGAGGGCTGTCCCTGCTGAGGAAGAGGATGCAGCACTCACACTGTGGATCTGTCCTTCGTGCTGGCAGAATCCCTCGTGTCGGGAGGCACACTCAGGGCAGCACTTGTTGGAGGGTATTAGGAGCACTTCTCCCTAAAAAGAGACAAGAATCCAATAAACATGTGACATCAAACAGAGAATTATCATGAAGGTAAAGCACCATGGCTATCCACGGAGAGGTCTCTGAGAGAGAAGGGACAGAATGGACCTCAGTGTGGCATTTCACCACACCAGAGGTGCAGAATGAACGTGGAACCATCAACTGCACTTCTCTGGTTTAATCTTCTCCTGGTTCACACTACAAACCTGATGGTTGTTGGTTTTCCACTGCAAACACAGCAGTAGGTCTCACACACAGATGTTTAGATCCCTGAGACTGCCTGGGTTTGTTTATGCCTTTTGCTGCAACAAGAGCAGCAATGTTTGCATACATCTCACAATAAGTACCTAAGAAATGAACCATGGGGAAGGATGGGGATTCAGCCTTGAGGGATGACCAGATTGTTTTCCTCTGTGATCCTTTTCAATGTTTAAGTGACCAGATGTTTATGGAACACTTAAAACTTTTCTGTCTTGAAGATTGCCCACGTCAAGGAGTCACACAGGTTCACTGCACGCTATAAATCTATTTTCCTTTATGAGCTTTAAAGTTGCTACCTTTTCATTTATCTAATTTTTATAATCTTACCCAGCACACTCATTATTAGGTGTGCCAAGACAGCACTCTTCTTTATTTCTCTCCTCTTTAGCACAAAACTTCCTAGTATTTCTATCTTGCTTTAATCAATACACAGTGACAGTAACAGGAAAAACCAGTAAGAATCAAAATTATTTCCTCATTAGTGCTGTCATACTGGAAACATTTTAACCTGCTTCACAAAGCCACATAATTACACTGGCAGTGCTTCTTTAAAACACTCATTTTCATTGTCATTTATGCATCCTGCCCCAGTAATCCAGATGTTAATGCAAGACCAATCCCATGGCCAATTAATGAAGGCCCAGACAAAGACAAAGGGGAGACAACGAAAGCTCAAGGAGCATCACGAGGAGGAAGAAGCTGCAAGACAAACAATCCCAGCTCTGTTGTTGCTCAGCAGAGTGGAACGTGCCCATCTGCATCTTTGAGGGAGCCCCAGCTCCACCTTCCAACGAAGGGGGGCTGCAAGCTGGGCTCCTGCTGGGAGCTTTGAACCCAGTTCAGGGGGTTCCTCTGGGATCAAGCAGTTCCAATGCAAGGCTGGAGAGCTGCAAAGGAGACAAAGGCTTCCCACACCGCGTGTTTCTTGCACCAACGAGGAGTGAAAGGGCCCAGAGGCTGTGCCTGACCCCGGGCAGCCACACACACTTGTTGCAGAGCCCTCCCTTACCTTCTGGAAGTCACACTGAGGGGCTCTGCAGACCGTGGGCTCACAGGTGACCACACTGTTCCGGCAACGGCAGTCCTGGCAAGAGTCCGGCGTCCACACCGTGTTATTCTGCAGACAAGCAGGAGGTGGAAATGAGACCCCCAGGGCACCAGGAGTGTGCTGCTTTACACACCAGAGTGGAACAGAGCAGCCCTCCCTCCCACAGGCTCAGCAGGCCCAGCTTTGGCACACCAGTCACTCAACAGCTCCAACCACGCCGCTGAAAGACAAGTCTAGATAATCCACAGGAACCCCCAAGTGATTAGGGCATCTCTGGGAAACCTCTCTGTAAGCAGGCACAGAGTGTCCATCCACCCTGCAGCTCCTGGGTGAACACAGCCCACTCCTGGACATATGGCCAGGGGTGAAGAGGCTCCACCTGGGCACATTTATTCCAAAATGTCATGCCAAGCAGAGAGTCCGAGAGATGTGGGAATAGCTGTGCATTTGATGAGTGCACCCAGCTGGAACACTCCTGGCTAATTCCCAAGGGTTTTCACCAGCCATGCCTGACCCCTTCCCATCCCCTCCATGCTGAGGTCAGGATCCCACGCTGCCACCAAATGAAAATGGGCAGAGGAAGATGTGATTCTCATCTGAAAAACTCATTTAAATCAGACAATCCCTGTGTGCACACTGGGCTAAACTCACACCCCACAGACAGCCCCTATCCCAGCCACGGATCCTCATTTTTCATGGATTTACTCACAGTGTAAAGTACGACTTAGGCAAATTAAGACATGGAGAGATGATTAACAGTTGACTACTACGAGCATATTTGGAGCCAACTCCTGGAACTGTTCAGCATGATGATAAAATACTGAAATGAGCCTTCAAGGCCCATCAGGCCACTTAACAAGAGGGAAAAAGTCCTGAAAACCCTGACCACTTGCTCAGGCACTTCTACAAAAGCTGCTGGGGGCTGGATCAAGAGTGTCAATCTGCAAACACTGCAACAGCCAGAAATATTGCTCAGAAATCCTTGGTTTTTTCCTGCAAAAGCAATTCTTCCCCATCAAGCTGTGCTCCTGTCTCGTGGGAAGGGCTACAAGCACTCTGGCAGCATCAGAAATTTAGAATTTAGGGAGGTTCTCTGCTCTTTGTTAGTCCTCACTCAGCACTTACAAGGACACTTTAAAGCTCCCAGGCAATACTGTTTTAAACATAAAGCCAGACTTTTCAGCAGACACTGCAAGAACTGCTGGAAAGCCACCTGACACCTTCCCCAAGGCCCTGTACCTCAGTGGACAAATTATCTACTGCCATTTAAGTGCTGAATTCCCATCCTGTTGAGAGTGTATTTTTCTCAATAACAATTTAAGGGGCTTTTTCCTTACAAGTACCAATATAATTAACAGTATAAATAATGAAATAGTGTGCACTTTGAAGACAGAAAGCGCTCCTTAAGAGCCAAGTAGTGCCATTATGATTTATTAATTCTTTGGATTTCCCTACATCAAAAGAAGAAATGATACCTCATTCAACTGAATATTAAAACACCAAGATGAGGATTTCGGAAAAGGGAGGAGAGCTGCACATTCAGGGAATGATATGAAAAAGGGGCAAGAACAAAAGCAGCAGTAAAAGCAGAGAATAAGCTAAAGAGACAAAGAGCAGAGCTGGCATGGAGGGAGCCCAGAGCAGCTGTGAGAGCTCGTGTCTGTCACACTGTCACATTAACCAGAGCACAGCAACACCCAAATCTTCACTGCCCCTCATAACTTCAGACAGCTGCACCTGTTCCTCCCCTACCTCAGCAGAAAAAACCCACCCCATCCAACGAATCAAAAATAACCAGAGTCTGCTATAAATATGCAAAAAGCCTCAGCAGTTGAATCAGATGCTGCTTAACAAGGGGTATCATCACGCCACATAAAAGTGGAACGCTATTCTGGTGCAGTGACCGTGGAAATAACTACACAACAGCTGCTTTGTGCCCCCTTTGGGCACTTTTCAGGGCACTGGCTTCCTGAAAATACCCACTCAATCCCTAAAATGTCACTGGGTGCTGGCAGACCTCATGTTAGCCAGGAGCCAAGCTGTAAATCTCTACTGCCATGCCAACCCTGAGGTGGTGGTTGTTGCTTATCACGTACCCCACTGATTCCCTTCCCTGCTTGGAGGAGAAGCCAGTAAAACTCACAGCTCAGGAGAGACAAGGAGCTGCTGGAGTCCAGTGGAGGCCACAGAGAGGATGAGGGGTGGAGAAGAGAAGGCTGAGAGGGGATCTCATCAGTCCATACAAATATCTCCAAGAGGATGGTGCTGGACTTCTGGTGGTGCCAAGAGCACACCAAGAAGGGTACATGGGACAAGGAGCAACAGCCATAAACTAAAACCCAAGAAGCTGCACCTCAACATAGACTAGAAACTCCTTGCCAATGGGCTTGTAATGGGCTTATTCCAGCATGCCCCAAGCAGAACAGCACAGGAACCACCCAGACTCACAAATCGAATGGAAATGCAGCTTCCCTCAGGGGAAACAGTTCTAGCCCTACACTCCTAGGAGAGACCAGAGCAATTAAAGCAGAGAACGGGGCTTGATTAACACACTGGTTCAGGAACTGGGAGCTAGTTCTCCCCTTCTTCCAACAGAGGAATTAAAGAGTTACATAAATTAAAACAAGGCCCTGTTTTCACAGTTCACTAATCTGCTGCTTTTCTACATTTTCTAATTGTCGAGTCTTTCACCAGTTGTACCAGCCTTGTCAAAATCAAGAGTCTAAAAACAGCATTTCCCAGCCACCCTAAACCATTGCAGGGATGGGAAGGCTCTGTTATTCCAGGCTGGTTTTCAAATGCTTAGGTGCGTTATAAACTTTATCCTGTTTCACACAGACACAAAAGCAGCCACTGGGAAAGGGCCCAGAAGAATGTAATGCACTGAGCAAACAGGGTAGAGGGATTAAAACCATGTTTTAAAACCACTGGTTCTAACCAGGATTTAAATCAGCACACAGGAATCTCTGCTTAGACCAACAGGTTCCATTTTTTGGGAGCAGCAGTGTTCCTTTGGAAAGGTTCATGCCTTTTGGTTGGCACACCATAGCAATTCTCCTTAGCATCCAGAAAAAAAAACACTTTGGGGTCCTCCTGGCTGGTTTTTTCCCCTTTTACTCAAATATTTCCTAACGTCCCACCTGGCAAATTTCAAACATCCTCCCCAAAAATGACTTCTGAAAGGATATCAACCCCTGAATGGATATCAAACTTTTATCCCATTTCTAACAAAAAACCCCCAAGAGACCAGGAAAATCACTGCAGCTGATTTAGCAGGGAGAGGGAATATCCTCCAGTACCAGCCACAAGCCCTCAGAAACACTGAAACATACCTTTAATTCCACTTCTTGAAGGCAACAAATCCACTCCAGAGCAATTTTGCAAGCCCCTTCAGCAAATATCCAGGTATCTCCAACTCCAGGCTGGCTGTTTCAGAGGTACCCTTTCAAAGCAAGGAATTACACACCCCAAATCCTACTATTGTCACTGTGGATCCAAGCACAGCAATCTCCCAGAAAATACAACCCCTTGTGTCCTTATCTCCCATCTCAGCTCCCTGGGCAGCAGATTAATAAACTGGTTGTCTCTGTCCTTAAAAATGGAAAGGGGATCCCTGCACGGTCATTAATCTTAGTGCACAAAGACTACACTACTGAAAGCAAATGACAAGGTAAAGCTGAGAGAATAAGGAATTTTGCAGACTGTCTTCATTTCCTCTGTTTCAAGAGTCTCTGATTTCCAACACAAAGCCAAGGAGATGTCAGGAGATGCTCTGAAAAGAACCCTGATCCATACTTAGCCCGCCTCTCCAATCTGCTGCCTTTACTACAGGTTTTCTTCTGTGGAAAAACCAACTTTACAAAATGTGACTGGCCAGAAGAGAAGCAAGCTAAGGGACAGGGATTACCACCACCTCTGCAGCTCCTGCACATGAATGTTTTCCCCCTCAGCCCCTTCTCAGTGCTTAAATTCTTGCTCAGAATAAATCTCAGGTAAAAGCCAGGGAACAGTTTCTATGGCAAGCCCGTAATGGGGACTGGAGAAGGAAGGGTAAGTGAGAGCACATGCATAAACACTTATTTAGACTCTTGGAAAACAGACTGGGTGCTCCTTAAATCTCTCCAGCGCTCATCGTTTAAAAAAGGGACAGTTTTATATCAAAGCACTTGGCTCCTTCCCTGTGGTGCTGCCTCAACCTACACAAGCTGCTCCATCAAATATTTAGCAGAGGCAAAGCATATGCATCCCTGAAGTTGAGGCTGAAGAAGAAAATGCATCTTCCCTCCACCCTCAGGCAGCAAGAATGGGCTGAATATTAGAGGAAATGACCCCGGAGAACGTGCTTTTGTTAACCCTTTTAACTCTGCTTCCTTCACGAGCTGAAGGGAGTGGCTGCCAGGATGTTTTCCAAAGCACATCTGTGGGGTGTGTGAAGCCTCAGGCATCAGTGCCTGCACTCACCCAGTGACAGGAGGCACACAGAGCCTCCCTCACATCCCTCTCCGTGCCCTGGGTATTTGCCAGGCTGGAGTCTGCTCACTGACA
The DNA here is from genome assembly GCA_013396655.1 of Campylorhamphus procurvoides. Lineage (NCBI taxonomy): Eukaryota > Metazoa > Chordata > Aves > Passeriformes > Dendrocolaptidae > Campylorhamphus > Campylorhamphus procurvoides. Next base: position 71,189 of record WBMV01006162.1, read on the forward strand.
CCGTGTGAGCTGATTCCTGCCACGTTATTCACGCCTGGTTAGGAATAAGTGCTGCCTCATTACAGATTTAATAATGACACCACGAGAGGGTGGAATCCTTCCTCACAATCTGCCTTTCCCTCCTAAGACAGGAAACAGATTAATTGTCACAGTGCCCAGGTATTTTTCATTCATTTTTTCCCCTCAAAGAAGAAAATCCCATTTTCCAAGATTTTGCTCAGGTAGTTTTTACCAGGCTTAAGAAACCTCTCACAATGCTGATCCTGATAAGGCTTTTGGTTTCCCTTCATCTGCATCTGCTTTGGGGAAGTCTGGGAAGAATCCCACACCTGGGAGTTGCCTATACCCTGAACGATTTTCCCTGAAAAATAGAGAGGTTTAGGAAAAAAAGAAAGACTCTTGAGGGAAGTGTCCTCTCTACTGAATGGGTTAGGGATGGAAAGCCCAGGAAGGAGAGGGAGGAGAGTTCCCTCACTGTATTTCTAAGAACGGAAAGGAGGGGATGTAGAAAGATATTCTGCTGTATTTTTCCTTCCTCTCCTTTCCCTTTTTCTTTTTTTCTCTCCCATCAAAGGAAAAAGCTGAGCTGGGAGATGCAAGACTCCTGAATCCACTTTCTTTCCTGCACTGGCACACTCCCAAGAGCTCTGCACACAACACTGTGGATGGATGGATTTGCCAAACACCTGCATCCATCATCTGCTCTGACCTCCAGAGGCCACATTCTTCCCTGCATCTGTAGTTACTTTTATCTTAAAAAGAAAAAAGGAAAGCCATGTGGGTCACCAGAGAGAGGCTGGCAGCCAGGCTCCCTCCCTTCCTGCCTGCAGGGGAACAACCCCCTGGTTCAGGAGGCACAGCTCCTGGGCTGCACCATCCCAAATCACAGCCTCCAACTCGTGTGTTTTCCAGTAGCTTGGGAAAAACCCAGTGGGAATTGCAGCCATCCAGCACCCTCCCCTCCAAACACGCACCACAGTGGTGAGAGACTCCTGAAAACACAGAGAAAAGCAAACCTGGAACTCTTTTTTTAACACAGCACACTAAAAGTTCTCCAGCTCCCCCCACCTTCCGAGGCTGATGAGAGATGCCTGATGAAAGCCTGGAGAAAGCCAGGGCTCTCCCTGCAAAAGATTGCTCAAGGGAAATCCCAAACTACCCAGCCCACATGGGATGAGATATTAAGGCAGCCAAGACACACTGTTCTTGGAAATGAGGAAGCACCATGGGATGAAACATTGCTTCTTATCCCCTGATTAATCTGCAGAGCTTTCCCTTCCCCTGATGAGGAAGGGGGAGAGACAGAACTCTGGAGCCGAGCTCAGAGCATACTCGGCCTGCAAACAAGCCAATACATGGAGTTTTGCCTCCCTTTTTGCCTGTGTGATTACCCTGGGCACCACTCCCATGTCTGCACTGTGATTGAAGTGCACAAGTCCTGTCGTGTCCCACCCCTCCCCATCCCACAATTTGCACTGGAAAAGCAGAGGTTTATAAAACAAGAGACTCCTCTCTGAGCAGAGGATTAGCTACTCTAGTGTAACTTCTGCAGCAGGCAGAAGTGATTTCTAAAAGCTCTGAACAGAGAGAGGGTAGGGAAGCATCCTTCATATCTTCCTCCAATGCCCCTCTTTCCTGATATTTTAACATTTCTTACTGCCACCATGCACATCAAATTCTTAATATTCAGCCCATTTTTCATCACTTACCCTTTCCCACTTGTTTTGGGCTCTGCCACTTGTTAGTTTTCAGAAGTTTACCAGCTTTGGGAGGTCAAGCTGTGACAAAAGGAAAATCCCAAGTTTGCCATTGTGGTGCCATCTCATTATTGGAATGTCTTCAACATTTTCAGATTACAAAGCCTCCTTACCTTTTAAGTTTTTAAACTTTCCTGGAATGTAGGGATATTCTGCAAGGAGATGACAAGGACTACAAGTAGTTAACTGCTCTCTATGAAGAGCCAGAGCAGCCAATGTGACACCAGAAGAAAACCTAAAGCTCAAACACACTTAGGGGAAAAAATAATGTCACATTTTCTCTCCAAAACGTCTCCTGTGGACACTGTGCCCTAATTTTTAGCTGGTCACACATCCCATCCCAAGAGCTGAGAGTTTGATTTGAGCAATGCCAGTGCAATGTAAAACAACCTGACTGTTCCAGATGGATGGGCCTGGCGAGTCCCTTCCATCCAGGTGTCATTTAAATTTTATAGAGAGGCATAAGAGAAGTGATTTATGCAAGGTGGAAGCCCTAGGAGGAGCAGCCTGTCACACACACTACTTGCACTCAGGCTGCTGCTCCGGTGTAACAGCAAATTGCCCAAATTCCAAGGCAGGAAGTAACGGGGAATCTCTTTTCTCCCCTCTCAGATTTCCTCCTCCTGCCAGCAAAACCACCATTCCTGCTGGTGTTCACCCAGGCAAGCTCTCCTCCCTCTGTGTCGGGCTAATGATCCAAACCCTGTGCTTCACACACCCCGCCCTGCTTTGATTCCCCCGCAGAGAAACAAAATAAAACAAAATAAAACAAAGCTCTGGGTTGCACTGCTCGGCATCATCCTCTCCCCCAGGCGAGATGAACTTCAGTCCCGCTAAGGATGGGGGCACTGGAAATGCCCTTGTACAAACACTCGGCTCCTCTCAATTACCTGATCTTTGTGTGTTCAGCATTTTACAGACACAGGAGCAGGCACAGCCTTCCTCTCTCCTTTTTCTCTCCTTGCTGCTTCGGACTTGGTTGAATTCAGGCCGACTAATCCTTCAATTACAAGCGGAGTTAAAGCACAGTTGAGGGGAAAATGGGGTGTGAAGTGCCTGTTTACACGTCCAGTGACCGAGGGAAGCATTACCATCCATCCCGCTGTCACAGGCCTTTGTATCATCTGCTCAGGCCATTAGGATTTAATTCTTTTACATGACATTCCACCAGCCGTTTACTTGTAGGAACTCGCAATTAAAAGCATCACGTCGAGCCATAGAGAACTGGGAAAAGGTAACACTTGGATCCAGCAAATCCATTCCTCACTTCCCACCTCCTTGAAGATCACACTCCCAGCACAAGCACTGGTGTCAAAACCNGCTGGGAAAAAGTAACCCTGGAGCCAACTGGATCCATCAAATCCTTCCAGCTGTTCCATCCCAGGAGGATGGAATAACACACTTCCCACCTCCTCGAAGATCACACTCCCAAGCACAAGCACTGGTGTCAAAACCTCATCAGAAACAACCCTTTTTTAATTGCTTTACATTGCAACGCTCTGCCTAATTAGAGACATTATTTTGGAGCTTCCCAGAGTCCAAGGCGGGTAAGAGGGATGCAAATTAGGACGAGGTTTACCCAGAAGGCCAGAAAACCTAATTTAGCCTTAAAGCAAGACAAAAACACCTGACTCCAAAGCACCCAACTGTCCTGACATGAGACTTTCTGGAAACCTTCCCAAAAAATACATGCTTTACCATTTTCCAGGGGCAGTGAGCTGAATTGGATATTTGGGATCAGAGCCTGCATGCAAAGAGTCCCATTTCTCCTCTGGGAATCCAAAGGAAAGTCCAGGGGGAAACCTTGTTCCCAGCAGTGCATCACAACCGGATCATCTAATCTGAAAAGGTTTGAAAATGCAGAAAAGGCAGCCACAGTTTAAAAAGTATTTCCTGCAGCAGGAACTGTGCTCAGAAAACTTGCACTCTCCTGTAATGTGTGATTTCAGGGCCATTTGTAATTATTTTTCTCACATAAAGGAGCCTCTGCCCTTGCTGTTTATGGCCAGCAAGTGGTAGGTAGTGGTTGCAGGGAAGAGGCAATAGTTCAAACCATAATTACCTCCTGCATTTGCAAACAAGGATTTGTTTTCTAACCTCAGTAATTTCCTTTAGAAAGCTTTGCAAACCCAGAGGACAGCAAGGGGGCCAGGAGGAAGGTAAAATCCCTCAGTCTTTTGGGAAAAGAGCCATTTATCATTTTGTGCACGCAGGCCTAGAAATGACAGAGCCATAAAAAGCCTGAGTGGAAAAGTTCAAGGCAAGGGGTGTGAAGGGTGCTGAGGAGAAGGGAGCAAAGGAGGGAAGGACAGGCAGTGTCTGTCTGGTTGTTGTGTTTCCTACTGCAAGAGGCATTTACAATTTACAGGATTGCCCGCAGGGGAACAGCTTTGAAAGGAAAAGATAAAGGAATTTGGCAGCATTTTATGATGAATTCTAAAAATTCCAACACTTCCCCTACAAACACACGTTTTCCAAAACAGGTAAGCAAAGTCAAGCTCCTCAGTCTAAAGTTAAGCATCAAATTGTTCAGTGTTGCCCTCCAAAAACACTTGTGACTCTTCACAAGGCTTGGGGAGCCAAAACAGCAGTGAAAAGAATCAAACCTCTCTCAGGAGCCCGAAATCCACAGCGTAGGTTTAGTCTCCTGATCTTGAGAGAGCTACACAAGCCCTGTCCACAGGCAAGGATTTGGGAGAGAATGGAGAGGCAGCAGGGTTATTTTGAGGGAAAATAATAAAACCCAAAAATACTCCCTTGGGTATTAGATCTCCTGCAGTTTCCTTAAGGACAGTCTATCCACTTGATTGTTCAGCCAGGTAAAGGGACACGCTGTGAGTGTCTGTTGTCAGAAATGTCTAACAAAACCTCAGACTTTCCAATCCCAAACAAACAACTGAACTAAACAAGCAGATGAACTTTTTCAGTGGCCACCAAGAAGTGCTTCAAAGCAGAAGCTTAGCTTGCCCTCCTTGGTTAATTCTCCCTGTCTGGAAAGTACGAGCTCAGTTCATTTAATTGGCCTGCAGGTCAATAATTGAGTTGCTCGGGGTGAAATTGAAAGGGCACCCTCACATCACCAGTGACAGCTGCGTGGCTTTGCATTCCTTGGGCTTTCCTTTACATTAGAGATCATCACTTACAATATCAGCACACAGAAATGCTTCACTTTTGGACTAAAACAGCAGCCAAAGTTAGAATCAAACCCTGCCCCAGAACCAACTGTAGCAGCGAGCTGATTGTCTGCGTTTCTCCCTCTCTGGTTCCCACAGGTCAAAAAGAAATGATCCAACACACGTGGTGGCAGAAAATCAGGAAGGATTCAGCATATCAGATCAACTGGGATCTGCTGACACAGAGGAGTTCGGCAGATATGAGCAGAAAGTTGTCATTAATTCAGGCTACAAGGGCTTTGCCAGATAATGAGTTTAAAAGCCTGTGGTTTAAAACTCCACCATTAAAGCATGAGAGGTAGAATTGCTTCAGTGGATTTAGACACTGAAGATTTCTTTTTAACTTCCCACAGAGTATTTTCCTTTTCTACCCTCGTCATCCTATCCCATCCCTCATAGATTACAGCCCTGCCACTGCATTTGTTTAATGAAGTTTACACAACATTAGAGGCACTTGATTTAGCTGCCACAGCCACCATCTGTAATTAATCCTCCCAGGAGCCAGAACGCTGCACAGCTTGTTCCTGCAAGCTGGGTTTCTAACGTGGTACAAGCTTATGAGCTCCATAATTCTGATTCTCCATCAGTTTTATGCCATCACAACTCCTCTGCAGCCATTTGGCCACTCACCCTGGGTGCTGGAGAGCAAGACCCACAGGGAAAGGGTGTAAATCAGCTGGCTGTTACCAGGAGTCCCTTCCCTCCTTCCTTCCCTTCCCTTTCTCTCTTCCCTTTTCCCAGAGCAAGAAATAAGGCAGCACACAAAGAATTTGGCCCTCTAATGCTGGGACAGGTGTGGGTTTTACCTTCTACTAACTTAGACACAGGAGTATCCATGGAGTAGAGACAAAATTACCTCCCCTTTAGGGTGACATGACGAATCCTACACCACTGTACTCCCACAGGCTCCACATCCAAGGGGAACCTGCCTGGTTTGTAAGGCAAGGATGCCTGTGCTGGCTGACTTTGCTGAGTAAAGGAGTGAATTCCTGATTCTGGTCCAAGAGCTGCAATTTAAGGAAAATATAACTTTCACAGGGGGAAAAAAAGCCAACCATGATTTAAAGATTTCTAGTGAAACGGGAATAATTCACAGCACACCTCGGGAAATTGTTCCAATGATTTCCTATCTTCCCACTAAAAGTCTACCTAGTTGCTAAGCTGGATTTATCTAGGTTTCATTTTCTGGCTATTCCATTTTCTTATGGACAGAACAGGTTTATTTATAATAATTTCTGCTCCCTCTGCAGCCTTCTACAGATTACCCCTTAACTTTCCATTTGAGAACTGATTCAGAGAGAGCTCAAGCCTTTAGCAATGAGGAATCATGACTCTCTCCCAGATCCCCTCCATCCTTGTGCATCCTCCCACATCCCTCCACCACCAAATGAACAGTGAAAAATCAGATTAATGTCCCCACAGCTGTCACAGAATTGGAAAACACCTTTAGGACCACTGAGTCCAACCATTTCCCCAGCACTGCTGAGGCCACCAGCAAACAATGTCCCCAAGTGTCACATCTACACAGCTTTTAAATTCCCCCACTTGTTTCCTGGGAGAAGGGACCCATCCCCACCTGGCTCCCCACTCCTGGCAGGGAGTCATAGGGAGCAATAAGGTCCTTTCCCCACACTATTTCCAATAAAAGACAGGATATGTTTGTCTCCTGTACTCCAACTATATATTAATGAGGGGATTTTTTGGAAATAATACTGAAGTGTATATTTTTTCCCCCCCCGGGTCAGGAGGTCTGAAAACCCCAAACATTTCTCCTCTAATCCACCTCTGCCTGCAGCCAGTTCTTTGGGAACAGAAACAAAGTGACCCTGGCCTCTGGGGCAAGATAAGAGGGAATGAGTGCCTTTGTGGCAGGTTCCCCAGCTAAACTACTGAGCATTCCCAAAGGAGTCATGTGCAAACATGTTTATTGACTCCACACCATAAATCACTGCTTCCCAAAGCAAACCCAGCTTTGCATTTCCAGTGTTCCAATTTGGAGCAAGCCCTGAGCTTCTGAACCTCTCATTTCAATGAGGTTTCCTCTCCCTGGGGCTGGAATGTGTGTCCTGCTCTGAAAAATCACCGTGGAGTTAAACTTTCAGAGTGGGAGTAACAAAATGAAGCATCTCCACCCCCAGCAACTTTTACTAGTAATTATTAATGGGTGTTACAGAGTTTGGGAGACCTAAAGGGGCTCAGGGTCCCCTCAGCCAAAGTCTCTGCACAAATAAATGCCATGATTGTCACAGAGATAACCTAAAGCTGGGAGAGGAACTGGGCCTTCTCTCAAGAAGGGGAGTGGGAAGGGGGTGTCAGTGACAGATCCAAGGCACAGCAGAAAATACCTTCTCCTACAATCCCAGCAAAGGTAACAGGTTTATCAGAGCTGATCTAAAAACTGAACCAAAAAACTTTCAGAGATACAATATTTTGAAAACAAAATGCACAGGCTCTTTTGTTCCATCAGTCCTGTAGGGTCTTGGGTTATGGTTTTTGATGCCGTTCCAAGGAACTACCCAGAACGTTGGGTTTACCAACACCTGCATTTCACACTGGGTGTCCACAAAATAAACAGCAAAATACCCAGCAGAAAACAAACCTCCAGCAAACCTGAGGGCACAAAAATAGAACCAAGCACTGTTTTGATCAGCTTCCAAGCTGCTGGGTTTTCCTTTAAAGGGTACACACACCTTCCTCAAAAACTTGGCACCTGCTTTTAACACTTCAAAGGTTTGGGGTAGGTGCCCTTTTGTTGTTCTCTCTTCTCCTACAGGATTTAAACTCTGGCCTTCACTGAATGAGTGAAGCCCACAGGTGACAGTGGAAAGGCTTTTTCCTTCCCTCAGTCTGTAGCAAAATCAGATAAAATTAGAAACACACTCCTGTAAGCACAGCTATTTAAAAGTACAGTGCCAAAAAAAAAGAAAGCATGATGCCTGCAGGAACTTTTATGTACTCATATACATACTCAGATTAAAATGGAAAAAAGGAAAGGTACCCCGAGGAGTTACCACCTCCCCTCACTTTAAACTGGCCCACAACAATGGTTAATAAGGCCAAGAGTAACACAGGGAAGTGCCATTCCCAACCAGCATGGCTGAGATTAAGGTGTCTGAAGATGGCCAAGAGAAGGGAATCTCCCCTGCTTTAACAGCTCCCCCTGTAAACACTCAGATCCAATGCCAAAGCATTTCCTCCTATGTGAGTTTGGCTCAGGGGAGCCAAAACTTCACGTGTGGGACCCAGATGAGGTAAGAAAACAACACAGAGCGTGGCTGGGTTTACTCCAAACCTCTTGCAAGGGGAGTTAAAGGCAAATCCACGCTCCCTCTGGCAAACACCAACTGGTAAACCAGTGTCTGCAGCCCTGCTCCACGTATCAAATGAGCTCAATGAGAGACCCAGAGCCAGGGTCAAGTGCTCAGCTGGTAAAATGCCCAGCTCCAGTGACATCAAAGCAGCTCCAGCACTTACAGTAGCTCAGGACTCAGGGAATGTGGGCTCCCCGAATAGGAATGTGCTGATGGTGTTTCCATAAGTGGCTCTGGCCTCACCTCCAGTTTCCCTGCAACACTGCAGACTGGCAAGTCCACAACCCCCACCTAAATCGCTCGGGCATCACTTCCCAGAGAGTGAAAGATGAAGCACGAGATCAGCTCTCCGTGCCAGCACAGGGAGGATATTCCTCCTGTCTGTGACCTGCCCAACACTCCTCACACCACCCTGCTCTGTCACTGCACACAGATGCTGCTGTCAACACCATCCCGGGGAAATCACAGCCTGCTTGCTCCCACATCCTCCCAGCCGAGGGGCTGGAACGCGGCTCCGTTGTTTCAGATGCCGCTGCTGACTGATGTGGTTACAGTGACACTGATGGCATTCTAATGATATTAAATATCCAAAGCCTTCAAAATACTGGTGTAATCATCCAAAGGGGGAAAGGCTCAATTACCAAGGTTATTTTTCCCTCATTTCATCAAACAGCCGCTCGGAGGTTGTTGTACGAGATGTGATGGATTTAACCAGATGCTCCCATCATTTCTGCTGCAGTGCCTGAAAAAAACAGCCTCTATAAATACACTGAAAACCCAATGAATTACAGAAGCATGAAATGACTTCAGTGGAGGTTAAAAACACTCTGGCAGCACGCAGAATGCACTAAAAATATTAAGTCCAGGGAGCTCAGCGTGCCTCTGCCATAGCCCTCCTGCTGATTTTCACAGGGAGGCTGCTCAGGGAAGCTGCCAGCTGAGGAATTAGCATGCCCCCAGCCCCAACATGTGGATTTAGCAGCTATTTGCAGAGGCTAATGAAGGCATCTGTGCAAACAGGACGCTGAGGAGAAGGGATGACCTTGAAGAGCAGATCAGCCCCCTGGCTGGGACCTGCAGAACAAAATCCATGCTCCTGTACAAGACCAAAAGGAGGGAAATGATGATGTATTAGCAAACAGCTGTGGGCCCCTGTGCTAGATTTTAATCCTGCACCTTCTTAATAAAGCCACAGGATCAAAAGCACTGCTTGCTGATATGATACCTTGCTGATAAAGCAGTGAAAGCCCAGCAGAAATATCCTGCTTGGAAAGCATCATTCCCACTTTACTTTTTATACTAATACTCCCTGGTTTTATTAGGGAAATCAGAATAATAATTTCTAAAATGGTGATGAGAGGGTTTTGATCACAAATCAATGCTCCTGACAGTGTGGGCATGCAGCAGGACACACCAGGTACCCACAGCCAGCTTTTACTAGGCAGAAATGCCACACCAAGTGGATATAAAAGGACAAGGAAAAGCAGCAGAACTGCACAGCCCCCTCCTAGGATGCAAAATGTCATGGATGATGCCTTCTCTGAGGGATTTCAAGGGGTTTGCCTCTGATCTCAGAGATATTTCTCTGCCTGAAGCAAGGAGGAGAACTGACACATCTTGTGAGCTTAGATCTTCCCCCATGAAATGAGGTCAGAGGAGATGGATGGATCTGTGGTAACCCCAGCACACTCCTCTCCAACGAGGGAGGAGATTCAGAGGTCTCACCGCCCTCCCAAAGCCAGCAAACCCCTCTGAAACTCCCTGGAAAGGATCCTGTGACTAAGGAACCCAGGGCATATAAGACACATCCTCTTCCAAAGGAAACAGTGGGATCAGTGGTGTCTTAATTAAAGTCTGCTCACAGGAATCAAAGTATTGAGGGCAATACATGGAAAAGAGGCTGCAAAATGACTCCTCATGCCACTCAGTGGAAGCACACGGTTCATTTTTGGTTTGGGAAGTTTCCACAGAACAGCAGATCGAGGCACTTTTAGGGTTCCCTTTCCATAATCATGATGATCCCACATTTTCACTGGGAAACCGAGACAAAAAGGAGTAGATGCAATTTTTCAAGTGCTTCCTATTTACAACCAAACCTATGGAACACCTGAAAAATCCTGATTCTCAAAACAACAAATTAAAAAATGATCCACAGGAATAAAAATGCACCAAGTTACTTTGCAACACTGAGAATTCCACAGGAAATTAATCCCTTATGCACTGCCAAAAATCAAGCTTTTTACATATAAAGAACAATTCATAAAGCTGCAAAAAGATGTGGGAAGGAAATTGCTGACAAGTTTGCTCACGTTTTCCCCCGAACCCACTTGTCTAGGCTCAGTGCACGGAAGGATTTACTGCACCCACTAGCTCAGAACTGTCTGCAATGAAAACCCTGTCTCCACCCAAAGCTCCTTATCTTTGCCATCTCGCTGCAAGACCCCAACTTTCCACTCCTGTTCACAGCCCTCAAAATCCACTACACTTGAATTCAAACTTCCCCTCAAGAAGTTTCATTTTGATCTCCACAAAACACAGAAAGCAGGTTGGGAAACTACGTTTTTTTTGAGGAATGAAACATCTGGTTTAAAATGATTCCAATTAATGCAGGAGGGACTCACGTTCAGGATTTATGATTTGGGGAAGGAGGGAGAGGGTTTTCCCCCCCTCCCTGATCCTCAGAAACAGAGCCCAGGGCTCTCCTTTAGCTGGTAATACAAAGATCCTCTGGATGCTGAGCTCCTGGGGTTCGTTAGAGGATTCATTATGGAATGATCCCAGAGTAGCTGCAATGATTAGAAAATTGAGTCTTTTATCTTAACGGGTCTCCTTAATCTACAGCTCAACAATAAACCTCTATATTTTATTCTCTAGGAGAATTACAGCAGGCTCCCAATGGAAGGCTGGTGCCTGTATTCCCACTAGGAGCTGTTTAATATGCCTGGCAGAAACACTGGCATCCCAGCATCATAAACTTCCCAGCATCACGTGCCTCCTGACAGCCACTTTCAAGGCTGACAGGTCTGAGTGGAGACATAAAAATCAATGCTCCCATCTGGAAGAGCTTCAGATTTGGGATTTTTTTGTGTCCCTGAAAGGAACATCTTGGGCCCCTTGTGAATTCAGTGCCTGCTAGAGCACCAAAAGGAGAGCTAATGTTTGCTGAAAAGACTCAGGGAATGATTTATCCTGGACAGCACTGAATCAATTAATTTAACTATAATGTCATTTCTGATGGGGACAGGAGTTATTCAAGGGGAAAAGAAATGGGAAAAGAAACACAATGAAGCCAGCCTGGGAGATAAGGAATTCCACATGGGACCACTGTCCAGACACGGTAGCTCAATTTTGCCTGAGGTTTATGATGGATTGGAACACTAATAACCTATTTCAAAAGCCTGAGCAGACATTCAGCTCCTCAGAATTTCTTCACTCAAGATGTTTTCAGGATGAAGAACAAGGTCTCCAACACACCCTGGGCTGGCAAACGTGCCAGGACTAGAACAAAGTGCCCAATTCCCAATCAATGCCAACAAGAATGGGGGATCCCCTTTCCACAGTCATTTATTTTCCTCTTCTTTATGTTATTTCTGGTTTTCTCTTCTAGATCCAATCAAACAGCCACAGAGAAGTTGGATTCTCCACTAGGAGATACCAACCCACACACCAAGATGAAATCCATGTGTAAAGCACCTGCTGTCTCCCAGGGACGGGAAGTGCATTTGATTTCTATCATTTCTCTTATCAATTGTGTATTTGCAGCCTGCTGGGTGAGCAGGGCAGAGGAATCCCCTCAGGGGAAGCAGAGACACCCTGGCTTCGTGCTTAGCTGCATCAGGATAAATGTTAAGGCACAGTGGTTGTGCACGAAAAGCTGCCTCATGCCCACTTGGGGACATTTTACATCTAAACCTCCCACAAAATAAAGAGCCTACCCCCATTCCTCTATATTTCACTGTTGTTTTCAAGGAAAACAAAGAAAGAACACATGTACAGCACACACCTGATTCAGAAAGCACTTTTATTTTTGACCCTCCGTTGATCTCAGAGTTCTGAAACCCACAAGCAGATTTGCTACCTGAGAAGCATCTCATTATTATATTAATAAACCTTAACTGCATAAGATTCATGTGCATCCAGGGGATGTAGCCCCAGGCTAGGCAGTGGCATTTAAATCACATTATTTAAAAACAAAACTACCTTGACCATTGTAAGAGTTAATGACCAAACCTCTCAACTGAAATCTTCACTTCTGATCTCACTTTTCAGTAGTAACTTGTTATCCTTCTAAAGAAACCGAAATTAAGATAATTTTCCTCTTCTAATTTGAAATACCCAGAAGTGCTCTGCACCTGCCAACATTTATTTTAGATTGTGACTAAATTTATTCAGACTAGAAGTTATCTGGAGTGGAAGATTTAAAAACTTGGAAAAAAACCATCATTTTTTATTTATTGCCTTTCCCCTCTCATTTCTGTCTGGTACAAGCTACAGATGGAAATGGAAATCTGATTTAAAAAGCATCAAATCAGGTTTCCTTTAAACTTCTGACAACAAAATGTGCACAGGTAACTACAAGATGTTACTGAATTTATCAGATTTAAAAGGATACTTGAATGAACAAGAACGTGCAGTTGGTCACATGAGATATTTTAAATTAATTTATTGTCACTGATAGGAACTAAATAAGCCAAATGACTGAAAAACCAACTCTGAAGCTGAGCAAGCAGCTGCCTCACACTTTGTGGATTAACTTAGGGCTTTTTATTCTGTACAGAATTCTCATCCAAACTCCAAGATTAGAAACATCTCCTTCCAAAAAGAAAAAAAAAGCGTTTTTAGTGCTTTATAGTGTTAAAAAAGCCCTATTTGTGTCTTAGGAAACTTGCAAAAGAATCTGTCAGTCCACAAATTCATGCTTAGGTGCACTGCCAGCAGCTGGTGCAACAGGCAACATCCATGTTTCACCAGGGCCAAAATGAAACGTCCTGGAGATGGCTCAGCTGGACTTTTTCAAGTGTCTACCAGACATGGAGTCATTTATCAAGCCACACTTGCCATTTAAACCACCTTCATCACAGTCCTCTGCTTCCCCTCCCCTTTTGCCAGGGCTGAACGCTCCTCTTGGCCCAAGCCAGAGGTGGATTTGATCAACACCTCCCACGCACCCTGAGTTTGAGAGTGGCCCAAACGTGCCCTCCAGCTAAGAAAAAATGCTGTGTATTTTCTTCTTTGCTAAGCAAAGGGAGCTGCTGTGCTGGCTGTGTGGATCTGACAACTCCCTCCAAGGGGAAGCCAGAGGGAGGAATACCAACCACCTCCACACAGCTGGAGATCACAGCCAGAGAGGGGTTTTTCCTCCGAGGACAGTCATGAACACAAGCTGACCCTGGATGTACAAGGAGCTAAGTCAGCCGAGCAAGATGCAGAACTTGTGCAGCGTTAACAGTTTCAGCAACTCTGCAGTGCCTGCATCACCACACTGAAATGTCTGATTTATGCACCAAGGATTTTCCAAGTGACTTCAGAGACCTCTGCGGCAAACGGCATTCCTACAAAAACCCAGCAGGAACAAAGCATGGCCTGGGTGGGAAGGGACCTTAAAGTCCATCTGGTGCCATGGGCAGGGACACCTTCCACTAGCCCAGGGTGCTCCAAGCCCCATCCAACCTGGCCTTGGGCACTTCCAGGGATGGACCAACCTCAGCTTCTCTGGGAACCCTGTGCCAGGGTCTGCCCACCCTCACAGGGAAGGATTTCTTCCCAATGTCCAATCCAAACCTGCCCTGTATCAGTTTGAAGCTGTTCCCCCTTGTCCTGTCACTCCAAACCCTTGCACACAGTCTCTCTAGATCTTCCTTGTGGGCTCCTTTCAGGTACTGGAAGGCCACAGTGAGGTCACCCCAAAGCCTTCTCTTCCCCAGGCTGAACAATCCCAATTCTCCCAGCCTTTTCTATCATCTTGGTGGTCTCCTCTACATGAAATATGGAGAAAAATCCTGGCTAACAGGAGACACTGAAAGAAAACAGTGTTTCCAACCATAGTTCAACACAGCAAAAAAATTGCTACAGGTTTCTCTTGGAGGGTTGTGAACAACCCTAAGTGCCACAGGTGTCCTGTGTCCTGCCCCATCTTTGGGTCTGCTCCCAGTTTTGCTGCAGAGCAGCCCTCTTGGGCAGCTAATGACAACTGCTACAGTCATTTATTAATAAAAGCACCATAATCTCACTAAACACAGTGAGAAAGACCAACTCAGGGACACTGGGAGCAAGTCTTGTTAAACAGGAGTGATCTAACCTAGAATATCCCTTAGTCCTTATGTCCAAATGGTACTATAGACATGCCCAGCAGCATTTCAAACACACAGCAGCAGAGAAAGAAACCCAAACCACACCAGGAAAACACAAAAGGAAAAATAAAACACGTGTGAGTGACATGGCAGTGGTAATCAGGGATATGAAGCCCTCACACTTCAGATCTGTTGCTGCCCTAGAGAGCTGCAATGCCCAGCAGGAAAAGTCCTGCCATCCAGTTCACTCCAGCTGGAACCTTTACTCATTCCAGTGGCTGTCAAGACCCTCCACAGTGCATCATGAAGAGGAGCAAACACATTTAGCCTGCTTCAACTCCCTCCCAAGCCACTCGCCTGCAGCAGCTCCCCTACATTCCCTTCTTGGAGCAGAAAAGCTTCCAAGCCCCCAAATCCATGCTGGAAGGCCCAAGGACCCTCCTGCCACCAGCTGTCTGCACCATGCCCAGTGTTCGCATGTCACTCCTGCAGAGCACACATCCACTTTTGCTCCAAGAGAAATAAAAGCCCAGGCAGCTGCTGCCTCCCTGCCTGTGCTAACAAATCCCTGAGCCAGCCTGCTGTGGGACTGCAGGCAGGTCCAGAAGCATTCCAGAGACACAAAGTTGCTCAGCCGTTTCCTTTCAGCAAGGCAGGCGAGTGTTACAGAGCAAAACGCTGCCCGTGGGTTCTTAAGAGCTCTGAGTCTTGTACAAAGTCATTCACGGGTTATTGGACGTGCAAAGAGAGACACCAGAAAAGGAAACATTCTGGATTTATAAAGGAGAGATGGGGTACACAGGGCTCGCAGTGAGCAGCTGAGAGGAAGAGGTGTTAAGCTATTATTAATTTAGGGAAAAAAACACATATCTTGGCATTACAGTGATATTTTACAAAGCATCACCTCCATTCTACTTAGGGCTGGATATTTGTGACTCATTTGGCTTCCAAGAACCTAGAAACTCCTCACATCACACCTTTTCACACACTGGCCAAAAGGTTCCCAGTTAGACACAGGCAGCAGGTGCAAAGGCCCATGGAGAATTGCTAACCTCTCAGAGGGCAGTATTTACTCCACTGCTGTTTTCCAGCAGACTGAAGGCTGACAGAGCTGTGACCTGCACCCCAGCACCCTCAAGAGCACCTTCTCAAACCCTTCTCCAGCACAGCACATTTGAGCTCTTACCTACCTCAAACAAGACGCCGTGGTAGACACAGGCACCTGAGGGACCAAAAGGAAAATAAAACAGGTTAGAAGCAAGTGACAGCAGCACGTTCTCCAGTGAACCTGCTCTGAAACAGCACAAGCAACACTGAGCAGCCACACAAAAAATACAGTTTTGGGTCAGCTGGGGTAAGTGAGAGGGACTCTGGTTTAGTTAGGCTCAAGAGAGGCACAGATAAAAGGGGAGACCTGCCAAAATCCAGCCTGAATTCCTGCTCCTAAATCACTCCTCCATGGACAGCAGGACAGCTCACAGGACTCCTCCTGGCTTTAGCCTTCCTCGTCCTCACTGCTGGCTGAGAGAAAAGATTCTCCAAGCCAGGGAGACAGACACCCATCCAAGCACACTTCACATATTCTACTCCAATAATCACATAAAAGGTTATGAAATAAAACCACAAGTAAGCTGAATGACAGCACTCCCATTGATTTTCTGGGAAAACAGTTGTTCTTGAACAACTACACATATCTGCCTCCTGAAAACGTGACAGGAATGTGTAAGCACAAGCAGCCCAAGAAACTCAGAGATGAAAAGGAAAGAGAACATGGGAAAGGCTGCCTTGAGGGACCACCCAGAGAAGTAAGAATTTCCTTGTCAAAGAATGCTGTTTCCCAAGAAATGCATATTAGACAAATCTGTACAGAAAACCTGGGAGCTAACACTGCTTGGAATCAAAAGCTCCTCCTTTCAGCCCGTCTTCAGTGTGGCTACAAGAGGCTATGGAGGCACCACGGGGAATCATTTTCCCTTGCCAAGATGAGCCACAAGAGCCCAATCATGTGTCTCTCGAATTCAGCTGATAGCTTTTCTTTTGGCAAGAGGGGACAGCTTCAAGGTTCATCACACACCTCAAAACCCAGCACAAAACACAAGGTCACAGATTCTTGGAAGGCATATGGGGGAAAAAAAGCCATGAAAAACTTTAATACCAATTAGTGTGTCTTACCCCTCACGGGTTGGCTGCCTTTTTCTTTAGCTATAACATTTTTTTAGCTATAATTCCTTGAAAGTACCAGTGTGCTCATCCCCTCTTGGGGCCAGAGCACGGAATAGGGACCTCTAAGGAAGTCACAAAGACTAAATCCTCCCCCAAAGAGGGCAAAGACGTGTTTCCCTCCCTCACAAGTCACCAAGGGAGGGGATGCTAAAATATAACCCAACTTTGCAGGACTTGGGAAGACCTTTGATTTTCACTCCCAGCTGTGAGCAAGCCAAGGACATCACACACACATACACATTAAGCAGCATCTCTCTGCTACAGTGCCCTCGTTTTCCACACAACACCTGTTGCAAAGCACACCTAAAGAAGGGGTTTTTTATCAAATACTGACCGTGCCCTGCACATGCCGGAGCAGCTCCTGAGGGGCACCATCGCACAGCCCCGACCGTGCCACCCTCACGGCAGGCTCCCTGAGGGTGAAATCCTCCCCAAACACCCCCCAGCCCCCCGAAAACCCCTCCAGGGCCACCCCCAACACGCGTAGGGTGTGTGAGGGCTGCGGGCCGGCCATGCCCCCCCCATCCCCTCACACACCGCCACTGAGGGCTGCGGGCCGGCTCTGTGAATCCCCCCATCCCCTCACACACCGGCACAGTCAAAACCCAAACCTGAGGGGTAACAACACCCCCCGATCCCCGGGGCAAACAGCGCTGGCTATGCCCGGGGTGGAGGAGGCGGGCACGGCAATGCCCTGGCCCCGGTGCCCCCCTCACCTCCCCTCACCTCGCCTGAGGGAGAGGCCGCCAAAATGGCGGGGGGCGGAGGCGGGACCCCCTCGGCGGGCCGGGACGGCACCCAAGGCAGAAGGAAAGGCAACAAACCCCGGCGAGTCCCGCTGCAAAGGGCGGGTTTGCCCTCAGGGAGGAACCCGCGGGGCGCTGCGACTCACCTGAGGAGGAGGAGGAGGAGGCGGCGGCGGCGAGCGCGGCGCTGAGGAGGCTCAGCGTGGCCCAGGCGGCGCTCGGGGCGCCCATGGCCCCTCGGCAGGTGCCGGGGCAGCGCCTCACACCGCCCATGGCCCCTCGGCAGGTGCCCATGGCCCCTCGGCAGGTGCCGGGGCAGCGCCTCGCAGCCCGCCCCGCCGCCAA